>WNHD01000819.1:0-31973 GCA_011057455.1 Ganaspis sp. Gsp50
ATAACTTCCCGTAGATTTTTATTTTACCGACACACATATATGTAGAAAAATAAATGATATTTATATATCTATATGTATGTCGGTAAAATAAAAATCTACGGGAAGTTATTGCGTCAGTAAAGAAAGTCACATACTGGTATTATTTGTTCATCTCTTTTTAGTAAGCGGACGCTTTCGAAGGGACCTTTTCTACTCTATGTATAATATCTCCATGGTCAAAATTCAAGAGAGATTGCATACTACGCGCATGCGTTTTCAGATTTCCTGTCATGTCAGCTGTTCGTCTGCTTATTGTCACACCTTGTTTTCACGCGTCGTTTTTAGGCGATAGAATTAATAAATATCAACAAACATATTACAATTTCCTCAAATACTTTTTTACAATATTAAAACAGAGTTGTTTTAGATTATTTGTGTCTTTGATTTATTATAATCGATTTGTCATCTCAAAAGCTATAACAATATTTTGTGTGAAAAAGTTCATTTACAAAAATGGTTAAAAGATAACTCAATTTTCTGTTTTCTTTTGATGACCAATTTTTAGAAAATATTAGAAAGAATAAACAATTTTGCTCTACTAGAACAAATATCCTTCAGTTAATTTCAAGTTTCTTAAATTTTTTGAGAAGAGAAGGTTTCGTAATGAGAGCCTTTTCTATGGAACTCAACAACACTTTAACCTGATCAAATGGAGGAAACGGCATCCCTTCCAAATTATAAACATAAATCGACCCTCTGTTATCTGCAGCTATCAGTTGGTTTCCATTTTTGCTAAACTCAGCCAACAGTAAAGTACATTCCCTTGGCAAGATTGTCATCGAAATAGGTTTATACGTTTTCCTCTTAATATCCCAAATGCAAATCTTGTTATTAACGATACTAGCAATAACAGTCGAGTTAGTAGGACACCAAGCAGAGCTTCTGACCCAGGCCATTTCAGTTGAAAGGGTTATCAACGGTTCTGTAATCCCTTCGATCCAAACACGAGTACACCAATCAGCACCCGCTGTTAGAAAGATTTTCGAACAATGTGGAGAGAACTCCATCGACAAAACAGATCCATCGTGAGCTAAAAAGCTCTCAATATGCTGGTGTAAATAATTAGTCGAACATCGATGCACGCAACCTTCATCAGTACCAAGAAAATAGATCGTAGCCAAAGTAGGATGCTTCCGCAGTACAAAAATCCCCGGATTCCTACTGATCGGGACATCATAAAAATTCCCATGAACCGTTCTTTTCACTCCTTCAATCTTTCCCTCGATTCTCGGAACCTTCATCACTTCCGCGCATGTAAAATCTTCTCCAGTACGGTAGCAGAACACTCTTCCATCCTGATTTGTCGTGAAAATAGATTCTTCATTTGCCGAAGAGTTATCAGACCACCACTGAATCTGCCAATGAGGCTCAAAAGAAGGAGATGTCTCTCTTTGGCTCTCTCGTACTAACAACAAATCTTTGCTGTTCACGTCAATCACTTTAATGGTTCCGTTGTAAAAACCAATGGCCAGAAGATTTGGCTTCTTCAGGCTCCAATTCAAACTTGAAACAGGAGAATCAAAGGCAAACTTTCGACCAAAATGGCTCGGATTTTTCGCACACCAGAGCAACACGAGACCATCTTTAATTTCTGGTTTCCTGGAATTGTAACCCACTGCAAGAACACTGGGATTTTCGTAACTCCAGCAGAAACAAGTAACTGGGCGATTGACTACCTCTTTTGTAGAATACACCCAGAGGAGATCAAGACTGTAAGAGAATTGGAGATCCATTGCATAAGGATCCTGTTTTATGAGACCCGTAAAACGCTTCTGTGCTGTTATGAATAAATTACTTGACAAAATCCGCAACATGACACGTGCTGCTTCTCTGAAAGAGGTATTGTAATAAATATGGTATAGCTCATCCTTCTCGTTCAAATCTTCGGATTGGCTTTCAGTTCCTATTCTTGATTTCTGTAAACAAATGCACGGATTAATTTTTAGGCAAGTCTAAAATGGGTAGATACTATGAATATTTTTAAAAACTAACATCCTTTTTAGTTTTTTTACGTTTGGACTTTCGAGGATAGAGCATTCCGTTTATTTCCTCCATCGTGTCTAATTGTTGGTAGGTGTCGTACATCTCCCAATTGCTGACAAACGTACCCTGATTGCGACGCAAACGGCTTGCTATGTAAGTACCTTGAACCTTGGTATGAATTTGTGGTGTTTGAGTTTCAGCATCTGCAAGTTTTCTGTTGGATCCTGCACCAACTGTGATGAATTTATATCTTTCATTTTCAGCCTCTACCGCAGCACCTTCAGGCGTCCTCTTATCAACAGTCAGTTGCGGTAGCTCAAAAAGAAAGAAAGTCTCAGTTTCCTTCAATGTAATCGTTATCCTCTCAGGCTTGGTATCAAGAACTCTGGATTCTAATCTAATGGTTTATAATTTCAATTAGATGATAATAACATTTGTGAAGAAGTGTCGTCAATTATAGTTTTGACTTTTTGTTTCTTTATTTTTATAATTTCGCGCCCTCCTAGTAATTTGTGGGGATCAGCCTTTATTGTTGAACAAGTTGCTCGGTTGCGAAACCGCCTTTATGTGTTGCACGTGGTCTACGGGGTCGACACGAGTGAAAAACGAAAGAAAGAAAGAGCTCAGCGGAGCAGTTCAGGGAATAGCTAGAGAACGATCAAGAACGATTCTGACTGTGATTGAGAGTGGAGCATATTTTGCGGTGTACTCAGAAAACATGTGATAATATAAAATAGAAGATTTATAACATTGGTTACACTAACTCCATGTTTTATTTAAACGATACCTTCTGAGGGTGGCATACCAGCCCATGTTAGTAAAATATTAAATAAATAAATAAAATAATCAAGACATGCAAAAATTGATAATTTTGTCTTTAGCGCATCACTTCCGAGTGGATCTCCGAATATTTGCGAACGTTTCCGGACCGTGATAGTGTAGCAATGAGGGGGGGTTGCTCGTAGGAGTGCAGGCGGGATTACCTCGGAGGAGAGTTGAGAGTCCAGAATAGGTGGTTTGAGGTTAGGTTTTCAACGTCGACGTGTCTATTGAACAATGGAAAACAATAAACCGACGTATCGCTTTTAAGGCATCGACTTTCAGAAACTATCTACTCTGAACGCTTCTGGAAAATTGAACCAGTAGATTTAGAATCGACACTTGTTAATCGAACGCGATCAACGATACGCGTGAACACGTAAGCTTGCACGCACTCGATACGCCATAATTTTCCACAGTTTAATACATTTTATTTAAGTGCAAAGAGTGCTTATTTAATATATATTAATATTACCGAGCCAAATGAAATTCCGACGGAGCTTTGTCATCTTCGGCATCTGATTCGTCTACTTTCTCCGTAGAAAGAAGACTGTCCATATGAATTTCTTCACCACCAAGTAAATTGGTAGGTAATGAAGATGAAACAACGTTATAAGAACTAAATCGAAATCCTCCCATCACAGATGAAGAGACATTTAAAAGTGTGTTGCTGTCATTTAACGAGGATCCTGCCATGTAATCGAAAACATTTATCGGTTTATCCTCTACTGCATTAAAATCATCATGCACCAGTAATTTCGGAGTGACGTCTTCACCATTTTCAGTAATACGCATCGTATGTCTTTTTTGATAAAACGATTGTCTAGGCTTTGTAAGAAATATCGTTGATTTACGAACTTTTTGAGAAAATGTAGCCCTCAATTTCATAGAATCTGTGGTACTTGGTGTTCTCGAAGTAAGTTTCGAAATTGATTCCTTACTATTGTTTGGACGCATATTTCTTCGTTTTTTCTTTAGAAGAGTAGCAAGTTATTAGAGTAGGTGAACTGGTTTAAAGGTAACTGAAAAAGAAAATTACATTATAAGTCGAAATAGTATACGGAGAAATATTAAATACACCTGAACGCTGATTCTGTACAGACGGATTTTATAAAGGAGCTTCTTGAAGAGCTCTTGGAATTTGCAAAAAAGTGAAAATTCCATACTTTTCTGAAATTCGAATTGTTCCTAGAAAGTGTAGTGTTTGGAATCTACGTTAACATTCGAAATTCATAATTCCAATGAAATAAAAAAGGAAAATGCAAACAAGAATTTCAGGAACACCTTGCAATTTTCAAAAAAGTGAAAAATCTACATTCTTTTAAAATTCAAATTTCTTCTAGAAAGTGTTTCCCACATAGCACTGAACCTTGCCTAAAGCTTGCGGCAAGCTTAAAGTGCAAGGTTCGCAAGCTTGAATCGCAAGCTTTAGGCAAGCTTGCCGTTAAACATTTATTTATAGCGGACATTTAAAGCTTTACGCAAGCTTGTCTAAAGCTTGCAATTCAAGCTTGCGAACCTTGCACTTTAAGCTTGCCGCAAGCTTTAGGCAAGGTTCAGTGTTATGTGGATTGCTGGGTGACCGCATCTTTTGTTTTCATCATCAGGCACCCAAGTGGGTGTTTCTGGGCTAATAGGAACCACTGAACCATGCCTAAAGCTTTAGGCAAGCTTTAAGCGCAAGGCTCGCAAGATTTAATTGCAAGCTTTAGACAAGCTTGCGTAAAGATTTAAATGTCCTCTATAATTAAATGTTTATCGGCAAGCTTGCCTAAAGCTTGCATTTTAAGCTTTGGGCAAATTTTAATTTAAAGCTTTAGAAAACATTTAAATTAAATGTTTAACAAAAATATTGTTTAAAAATCAATGAATACTTAATGATAATTTACGGAAATCGATAATTTATATTTAATTATACATATTAAGCACCATGTATGGGATGTCAAAAAAATGTTTTGCGCAGCCATAGATGCTTTATTTTAGAACTGCGCATCATTGTAAATTTTTATGTCTACCCATCATTTGTTGAACATTGCATGTAAATGTTGAATAAATCTTTAAATTAAAGCTTGCCTAAAGCTTAAAATGCAAGCTTTAGGCAAGCTTGCCGTTAATCATTTAATTATAGCGGCCATTTAAATCTTTACTCAAGCTTGCCTAAAGCTTATAATTAAATCTTGTGAACCTTGCACTTAAAGCTTGTCTAAGGCTTTAGGCAAGGTTTAGTGCTATGTGGGAGTTTATTATTTACTATTTTTTTCTAATTTAGTTTAAATAAGTTTACTTACAGTAGGAATATATTTCTATATAAACTCTAATTGTTTTCTACTTAATCTTGAATTTAACTTTTTTAAAAAATGTATTAATTTGGCCTCAGATTGAAAAACAAATTTGTAAACGTATTTCTCCAAAACACATTTTACTTTACTAAGAAATTGTTTAATCAATAAATCTCGTAGTCAAAGTGATATTATTGGATAAAAAGAATCTTTCAAAATTCATTTTCGTCGATTTTTATAATTTTCTTGAGTATTTTAAATGAAATCAGAAAAATAAGAAATAGAATAAATTTAAATTTTTTAAATTTCAAAAATCGATGCTATAGTGCCCTCTGGTGGTTAAATGATAAACCGACGTTAAACCGCGTAGGTAAAGTAATTACCGACAATACCAGAAAACGTATTAATTGCAGAAAAAAGCAAAATTAATAATTCTGTCAAGGACTTTTGCTGTCAAAACTCGGCTAGTCAAACGTGCAATAAAAGAATGCAAAAGAAATACATTTCTCTAAGTTTTGAAAGTAAATGTCAGATCGTTAATGCAAAAATAACCTCGGTAATGTTTTGCGCTACGTGTTTCACAAGCAGTTAGCGAAAAAACGCCCGTTGGAAGAAATCGAAATCTCTTACGTGTTGTTTCGAACATCCGTTTCTCGAGAAATCATGAAAATCATCTACTAGTACTTGCGTAATTGAATAATTCGCAGGATTTGGGAAATCCTGAGTTTTTTCGTAAATCGAAAAAAAGTGTGTGTTGAAGATCAATTGTGTAAAGCGAAGAGCGTAAGTGTCACGAGTTGTTGATTACGTGTAAAAAGCGATAATATTCCTGTATTCGGCCCGCTGCCTGCCTGGGCTTTAGTCAGTATTGTCCAGTGTTTCAGTAGTATTCAAAGCCGTCAATATTTTTCTTTTCAAATCCGTCAAAAATCTAATTTCCCAGTACGTCAAAACCGTCATTTTCCATCAATACCGTAATTTTCAAATGCGTCAAATTTTTGTCACATTTTAAGCCTTTTTTTGTATTTTGACACTTTTTCTCTAGGGGGCAAATTGATTTTTGAAAATTTAATGTTCGCGACGTTCGCGATATTTATTCAAAACTCGTTCAAGAGGTTAGCAAATTAGAAAATAACACATGGTGACAAACTATTGTTTTTTTGTCAAAATGTTTTAAATCTAAGCAAAAACACAATTCTAAATCAATGTGTTGATTTTAAGTTTTCAAAATTTAATAGTCACTAATTACCTACGCTAATTACCAGTTAATTATTTATGTTTTTAATGATTACGTTGAAACATGACGTGTGCGAAAAACGTAGATTTCAAGCAGGGCTTTCTTTTTCGATGGAAAGTTTATTAGAACGCACTTTTTTCAATTGATATTACAACTGCGATTTATTTTTGATTTTGATTTCCGCTGTACTATTTTTAGGTTATCTGTGACGCACGTTATTGGTGTTTTTGTAATAGAAAAAAATAATTGACGACTATTGAGCAAGAAAATATTCACAATGTATAGCAAAGTAGATATTGTATTGAAAGAAAAATAGCGGGGAAAAATGATAAAAGACAAGAGGAGTAATTTGCATATTTTTTTTAGATAAGTTGGAAAAATGAGCAAAGCAGAGGAACAAGCCGGTCCATCAAAACCCTCGGGATCTGCAACAGAGGAAAAGGAAAAAGATGATCGGACATTTGAATGCAATATTTGTCTCGATACTGCAAAAGATGCAGTAGTTAGCATGTGTGGTCATTTGTTTTGGTGAGTTTTGTTTCGTTTGGAACAAGAATTTATCATTCAAGGTTTTATTTATATTTCAAGGTTTTAAAATTTTAGTTCATAATTTTGGGTTCAAATTTCAATTTTTTAGCGCGAATCTTGAAATCAAATTGTGGACGTTTTTATATTTTTTTCAAACTGTTCGAACTTCAATTTATTCTAAATTGTTGCGATTTAAATTTCAAATGCTTCAAGTTTTAATTCATCTACATTTCAATTGATTTCGTTTGTAATCTATTCTAAACAATGTAAATTTTAATTTAATTTTCCGCAATTTGGAGTTTTTGAAAAGTTCACTCCATCAATATTGAAACTTTAATTTACGGAAAATAAAAATATTTAGATTAGATTTAGATTTCAATTCTTTCAATTTACAATACAATCAATTGAATCGATCAACTTGAGTTTATCCTGATTTTACTGATCAATCAAAGAATTCAATGACTTATAGGTTTAATTGTTCGAAATTGCAAATTTTTCCGTAATTTGTTTTTAATTAATATTGTGATTATAAAATTTAATTTGTTCGAACATTCTGTATAAAATGACATTGTTATTTTTATAAAAATAAATTTGCCAAAGATTCCTTTCAAATTTTATCAAAATCGGTTTAAACAGTATTGAAATATTCTTCCTATTCTGTTGAAGATTTAATTTTTTTTATTTCTTTTAAAATTTTAATTAAAAATCATGTTAATTTTTTTGTATATACTTCTCGATATATTTTAATGACCTTTTAATAATGAAAGCTAATTACCTACACTATAATTCTCTTATTATAACAATCAACTCTAGCAACATCATTGCCTCTGTTATTTTCATTAAATAAAATTTTACGTAGTGTAGAATGTAATGTAGAAAATTAATAAATATGAATGTAGAATTTTTTGTTAAAAAATCATTAAAAACGGAATTTTGATTGCAAGAAATAATTAAAGAAATTTTTTTAAAATAAATTTCAAGTATAATAAATATTTATGTTACTTATATTATTTATATTAATATTATTATATTATATGTGTTAATAGCTTTGTTTTTTAATCTGCAGAATTTTTGCCAAAAGAACTATCATTAAAAAACGAAAAACAATTAAACTAACTTTAAAAATTTTCGTTTTTTTTAAATTTCAAAAATAATAAAGAATTGTTATTAACTCTATCAAATGTTTGTAAAATATATTCAAATCGATTCGTTCCGATGCAAGGCATGCGATTTCTTCATTCATGAATTTGAGACCTTGAGTGTAAATAAAAATAAAATAAAATTTCAATAAAACAGGATTTTAATTTTATATATGTACATTTACATATAATTTTTATATACATTTTTTTAATAAAATAAAATTTTAATTATGATAAAATACAATTTTAATAAAAAACACACTTTTTAGAAACAACCGCATTTTTCGAAGAGTAAAGCTTCTCAAAAATTGCTGATTATTCCTAAAAAATCCTTGTATCAGATTCTAGATGTTTGAAATTCTCGAATTCGTTAAGAGTATTTCTGTAGTTAATAATTAAAATTCGACTATATTTGCTCGAAATTGAAGGTCATGTGAATTTAAATTTGGATAAATTAAAGTTTTAAAGAATTCTGAAAAGTGAAAGTCTTTATTTTTGGTAGTTTTTTCTTTTTCTTTCTTTCTTTTTTTCTTCTTTTTTTTTTTTGTTTCTTTTGAAGTATTGATTCCTTAAGGCAATTATTATTATATTAACACATAATTGGCAATTATAATCGTTTCTGAATGACCTTTAAAGTCTGATTAATTTCCTTAGCTGGCCGTGCCTTCATCAATGGCTCGAAACTCGTCCAACGAAACAAGTTTGTCCCGTATGCAAAGCTGCAATTAGTAAAGAAAAAGTAATTCCATTATATGGAAGAGGAGCAACAAAGCAAGAAGATCCAAGGTTCGTTAACACAAAAATTGTACCCGAATTTCGAAAAATCCGCCAGGAATCAAAATGTGCAAAATTTTCCATTTCTATGTTTAATTTAATGTTTTTTAATGTTTTTAATGTTATTTAAGTATTTTATAATCTTCTTTAATGTTTTTTTGAGCTTTTTATTGACGTCTATACGTTATTTAATTTACGGATATAAATTTGTCAAAAATATGGTTTATTTCCTATTGTTCAGTTTTTTGAAACTTACATTGTGAAACAAAAACAGTACAAAGTTTTTCTTGTTTTTGTTGTCTCGTAGAGGTAGTATTGTTTTTATTATTTTTTATTGTTGTGTAATGTTTTTATTTTGTATTTTTCTATTCTTTTGTAAAGTTTTTCTTTTATGTTCTTTTTTTCTTTTGTAATGTTTTTATATTAAAATAAAATAAAATAAATAAAATTTTGTATTTTTGTATTGCTTTGCAATGTTTTCATTTTGTATTTTTTATTGTTTTGAGATGTTTTTTATTTGTATTTTTTTCATTGTTTTCTATCATTTTTATTGTGTGTTTTTATTTATATGTATGTACAATTTTTATTTTTTTTGTAATGCTTTTTATTTTAGTATTTTTTATTTGTTTTGTATCGTTTCTATTTTGTATTATTTTGTAATTTATTTATTTTGTATTTCATTTATTTGAAACGTTTTTATTTTGTACAGGGTTCCTACAAATTTTTCTGCAAAAATCAAAGAGTTTTCCGTGATTACCATGATTTCCATGAGAAAAGTGGATAAATTTCCATGATATTTTTTAATTAAAAGATGCATTTTTCAATATTTTGTAATAATTTAAATTACTTTTGAAATAATCGAAGTTCTTTAAAAATAATTCTCTGTGAAATTTAAATTACTCAAGATCATTACTTTTAATTTTAAATCCATCAGTATTTTGAAGTGTTTTTAAATATTTTGAAGTATTATATTTTTAAATAATTGAAAGTATTTTTAAGTATTTTTAAGTAATTCTAAGAATATTGAAATATTTTGAAGTATTTTTAAGTAATTCTAAGAATATTGAAATATTTTGAAGTATTTTTAAGTAATTTTAAGAATATTGAAATTTTTTGAAGTACATATTTTAATTCATTTTGGAGTATTTAAAAATATTTTGGAGGACTTTTACATATTTTCAAGTATTGGGAAGTATTTAGAAATATTTTAAAGTAATTTTAAGTATTTTTAAATATTTAGAGTATTGGGAATTATTTGGAAATATCTTGTAAAATTTCGAATTAGTCTGATGTTATACTTTGAAATATTTGGAAATATTTTAAAATAATTTTTGAGAATATTTAAAATTTTTTAAGTATTTTGAAATATTTTGAAGAATTTTCATATTTTGAAGTATTGGGAAGAATTTGAAAATGTTTTAAACTAATTTTATGTATTTTTAAGCATTTTCAAATAGTCTAGAGTATTTTAAAGTAGTTTTAGGTATTTTAGAAATATTTTAAAGAAATTTTAAGTAATTTTAAACAGTTTCAACTAATTCTAAGTAGTTTTAAATATTTTGAAACATTTTAAAATATTTTGGAGTATTAAAAACTAAGTGGAAATACTTTAAAGTAATTTTAAGTATTTTTAAATATTTTGTAGTATTTTGTAGTAGTCTGAAGTATTATAATACTTTCGAAACACTCATATTTTTAAATACATTGAAATATTTGGAAGTCTTTTATAGTAATTATAAGTAATTTTAAGAATATTTAAATGTTTTGAAGTATATTAAAATATTTTGGAGTACTAAGAAATATTTGGAAATAGTTTAAGCTAATTTGAAGTATTTTTAAATATTTTGAAGAATTTTAAAATATTTTGAAGTATTGGAAAGTATTTGAAAATATTTTTAGCTAATTTTAAGTATTTTTAAATATTTTGAAATATTCTTAAGTATTTTAAAGTAGTTTTAGGCATTTAGAAATATTTTAATGAAATTTTAAGTAATTTTAAATATTTTGAAGTATTTTTGAGTAATTTTAAATATCTTTAAATATTTTAAAATACTTTGGAGTATTGAGAAGTATTTGGAAATATTTTGTTGTATTTTGTTGTAGCCTGACCAAGTTGAAGTCCACAACGTTTTTGATCAACGATTTAAACTAAAAAATTTTTCTATTTATTTTTTCTCTCCAGTTTTTGTCTCAAAATATTTTTTAAATTTATTTTATTTAACAAATTTCGTTAAAAAATATTGTAGGCAATAATTTTTATAATATTCCGCTTGGGGACAATTTAATTTTTTTTAATCGTTGACAAAACGTTGAGGACTTCAACCAGATGTAGCCTGAAGTATTATAATACTTTTAAACATTAATATTTTTAAATACTTTGAAGTATTCGGAAATCTTTTAGAGTATTTTAAAGTAATTTTAACAATATTTAAATATTTTTAAGTGGGTTTAAATATTTCGAAGTATTAGGAAGTACATATGTGGAAATAATTTAAAATAATGTTAAGTATTTTAAAGTATTTTCAAGTATTTTAAAGTACTTTCAAGTATTTTAAAGTACTTTCAAGCATTTTAAAGTACTTTCAAGTATTTTAAAGTACTTTCAAGTATTTTATAGTACTTTCAAGTATTTTAAAGTACTTTTAAGTGTTTTAAATTATTGTTAAAGAAATTTTAACTATTTTTAAATATTTTGAAGTATTTTAAGGATTATTTTGAAAAAGAAAAGGTATAGAACTTTGGTAAAACTTTTGAACATCAGAAAGTAAAGAAATTAAATTGAAAAAATTAATTTTCATGGTATGAAAGAAAATTTCATGAGAATTTCAGGTTTTTCATGTTTTCCAGAGTTGTAGAAATCCTGTTTTATTTTAGAATATTTTTTCTATATTTTGGTATTGTTTTGTAAAGTTTTTATTTTGTACCTTTGTTTTGCTTTGTAACATTTTCATTTTGTATTTTTATATTGTTTCGTAATGCTTTTATTTTGTATTTTTTTATTGTTTTGTATCGTTTTCATTTTTTATTTTTGTTTTGTAATATTTTATTTATTTATTTTTTTTATGTTTCGGATTGTATTTTACGTAACAGTTTACTTTTTTTATGTAGTTTTCCGATGATTCTTAAAGAGGAGCTATTTTAAATATTTTCTTTTTTGTGGTTATAGAAACAATGTACCTCCACGTCCTGCAGGACAAAGATCGGAGCCAGAGGCAAATGTGGGCTTTCCTGGATTTGGTTTCGGTGACGGAGGATTTCACATGTCCTTTGGAATCGGTGCTTTTCCTTTTGGATTTTTCACCTCCACTTTTAATATGGGTGACCCGCGACCAAGTACAGGTAATTAATTTTTTTTTATTACATAATTACTCTTTTAAATTGAACACAAAATGAAAAATTCAGACCGCGGATCAACTTGAAAAATTAAAAAAAAGTCCAAAAAGTAAATTAATCATTTCAAAAACTTTTGATTAAAATGCAAAAAAAAATACGATGTCTATTTTGTTAAAAATTAAATATAAAAAATTATTTTCTCGAAAAAACATTTGTTTTAATTTTGTTGTTATTATTATTATTTTTATTATTATTTAACTTACTTAATGTTTTACAGCACCAAGAGGCACACCACAATTCGAAGAAGAGCAATTTTTATCGAGGGTATTTCTCTGGCTGGCGTTAATGTTCATTTGCTGGCTACTTTTAGCGTAACAGCATTTTCAAAGGAAAAATTTAATTTTCAAACACCAGAAGCATTTCTAATAAGCCAAAATTTTTCTTAGAATAACAAAGCGGGGAAATGAATTTTGCAGGGTTACCGGATAAATCCTCAGGTTCTGTTTTTCTTAAAAGAAAAAAAACTCGAGATTTCAAATCTCACCAAACTGACCAGAAATATCAAATAAACAAAATTTACTGACGGACTTTTAATTTGAAAAAAAAATCCGATTTAAATCTTCGCAGTGCAATTGTGATATCGTTTTTTCGATTTTACAAAATTCTTTCTTTTCGCTAAAAGCAATACAACAAATGCTTATTCAACAAGTTTCGAAGTATCGATAATTGTGTGTACATACATTTTTTTTTAAAAAAAAACGAGTCTCTAAATATGCTGTTGTATGGAAAATTCGAGATATTTTAATCGCTTAATGATTACTGTTTAGTATATAAAAAAAAGGCCAACGCATTCTTTTATGAATGAAAGGACTTTCAAAATGTATATAAATTAGTTTTTAAGATACAAAAAAATATATATATATTATTTCGAATATAAAATGAAATGGTGTGAGTGGGTGAATGTGTGTGACTGATTGATTCTAATTAGTATTGCCTTATAATCTTTGGATGAAATTAGGGGTATCTGAAATTAGTATAGGCAAACAAAAAACAGACAAAAAACAAACAAATAAACAAACAACAAACAAACAAAAAACAAATAAACAAAAAACAAACAAACAAAAAACAAACAAAAGGTAATATGGCAATACTACGAGAATCAAAACTGCTGAATCTAAAATGGTAAGATAATAATTTTAAGATGCTTTATCTTTCAACCGTCGTAAGAAAGCAAAAGAATCACTAATTTATTTTTACAAATGGAAAACAAGAAGAGATGCAAAAATATCAGCGATTTTTTCTTTTACTTTTTAAATTTTGATTTTAATGGTGTGAATCTACTGGGCAATTTGCCCTGATTTTACATTCCTTTGTAAGTTAAATGTATATTTTATCAATTCTGTATTGTGTTTACGAAAACGGAAAAGAATCGAGATTTACAAGATCAATGTTATTACAGGAATGACGAACAAGACTGTTTTTCAATATTATCAATGCCTGTAATTTTTTTCGAGGTTGAAGAAAATTGTAATCATAACGATGAAGAATAAATGGCATTTAACATATCATACTTGTTTTATGGAATTTTTATTTTGTCTTTTATTTTTTCTTTGTTATTCTTTAATTTATTTTTATTCATTTTTTTTATTTGTTTTGATTATTTTTTCTTTTATTTGTCTTTATTATTTTTTCGTTTATTTGTTTTTATTATTTTGTCTTTTATTTGTTTTTATTATTTTGTCTTTTATTTGTCTTTATTATTTTTTCTTTTATTTGTTTTTATTATTTTTTCTTTTATTTTTCTTTATTATTTTTTCTTGCATTTGTCATTTTTTTGTTTTATTTTTCTTTATTGTTTTATTTTCGTTTTCTGTGTCATTGTTCGTTTTACTATTTTTGCGTCCTCATAGAGCAAAAAACAAATGTTTGTGGTGCGTTTTTTCGGAGTAATTAAATGCGAATATTAATTTAAATCGAAAGCACTTCATTTTCAAATCTGCTTTTATTTTCTTTATTGAAAATTAAGCTTCCTCTTTTGTTTTCAAAAACAGAAAGAATACAAATCTCAATTTATTCAAAATCATTTACATTCTCAAATGTACAGTATAAAATTAAAAGAAAAAATATTGAGAATCTATCACAGATTGTTGCTTAAAGAAGCGACAAGTTATTTCTGCGTTGATTAACAATGCAAGTAAAATCTCGAATTAACAATCTCGAGTTACAATTATAAAATACAATTGAAATGCAAAATTACAGAAAACAAAAAAACGGAAAAACAAAAGTTTAGAAAAGTTTCTATGAACTCAGAAAAAGTTCTAGAAATTCATAAAAAGCATAGAAAAGTTTTTATAAATTGAGAAAAAGTTGTAAAAGTTAATTTTTTGTAAAAATTCATTTTGTGTAAAATTGCTGGAAGAAAAATTAAAATTGGTTGTTTTCTTTTAGTTAAATTTCGTCTTTGAGTGGTCTCTTCTCGAAACCCTTGGAAATCAAAAGTTGATTGCACTCTTCTCGTGAAAAATCGGAAAGTGGGTGACGTTCCATTTCCTGTGGGAATATAAAATTATAATTAATCGCTTGCGAGATAAAACAGGAAACAAGAGTCGTTAAAATAATTGCTTTAAATAGTCACCTCTTCGTTTTCATCGTACAGAATGAGTACAGGTCTTGCTCCCTGGATGGGTTTAAATTCAGCGTTATTACTGTGCATTTATTAAGGATACAATTTTTTTATTTTCTAAATTATACTAAAAAAAAATCGCACATTTTTAATAATTAAAAATTCATAAGTAACAATACAAATGTAATATAATACGAAATAGAATAATATAATACGAAATAAAATAATATAATACGAAATAAAATAATATAATACGAAATAAAATAATATAATACGAATATAGAATAATATAATAAAAATTAATAACATTAATAACAACATAGTAACAATAATTTAATTTATTCAAGTAAACGGGCTCTACAATAGTTACCCTCTTTTCTATAAATGTTTACAAAAATTAATACAAATTTATTAGATTACGTTGGCGATCACTGTGTAAAGAAAATTAACGCTGTTTCGTTTTCTATATAACCCATTACTCAGGACAGTATAATACTGCACACAGACTAGAATCAAAGAATATAACAATGACAAATAATTTGAGCCTTGATTTTTATTTAAAATCTTTGAAAAAAACAATAACAAATTTTAAATATTAACTATTAACATTATTAATCATGATTTTAAGAATAAATAATGGAAATTTTGACAAAAGTCAACAAAGTTTAAAAATCCTTTGTTTATAACAACAAGTTTTACAAATTGTACATTGTTTACAAAAATAAATTAGATGTAAAAAATAAGTTAGATGTAAAAAATAAATTAGATGTATATGAGATGGTAAATTGGATAAATATTTACAAAATTTGAAATGTTTTGTTAATACACAGGCAATTTAAATAAAAATTATCCAGCTACGTAAAGATGAAAGCGCAGACCAACTTTTTTCTCCGCATCGAATCCACGTGTTCCTTATCGTACTTCGAATCGAACTAATTGCTTATTAAGTAATAATACATTATTATTAATTATAATAGTACTAATTATTATGCATGTTATCAATTATTATGCATGTCATCAATTATTATGCATGTCAGCAATTATTATACATGTTATTAATTATCATTGATTGTAATCGAACAAGTAATTGATCTTTTAGATTTTTAACAAAACGATTAATTTTTAGTAGATTGTAGCAAATTAAAAATTACTTCTTTTGTTGTTGTGATGTTAATAGTAATTCATCATTGTTACATCACAGAAAAAGTAATTTTTAATTCATTAATGTTAATTATTCATTTTACATTGAAAATTTTCAAAGGATACTACAATGGAAGGTCTTTGAAAATAAAGCTTTTTACGTCAGGAAGAGAGTTCAAAGAGCAGCCTCTGCAACTCTGCAATATAAAATTTATGAGCGTTAGCTAAAAATAAATCTAATTTGAAAATTTCCTATAAATATTCATCACATTAATGCCTAAGACAATCGCAATTAACGCAAAAAGTACATATACTTTATCGCATCTCAATATTTAAATTTAAACAATTTTTCGAAACAATTCTTTATTCCCTTCTTCAAAACCCTTATTAAAACCTTATTCAACCTTATTAAACGTTATTCAACCTTACTAAACCTTAATCAACCTTATTAAACCATATTCAACCTTATTAAACCTTATTAAACTTTTTTAAACCTTATTCAACCTTATTCAAAAATATAAACAAAAAGGGTATAATTTTCAAATGAATAAAATATACAAATGTATCACTTCTATCATTTTTCATAATTGATTTATTTCAAATTTCAGTTTCAATATTATACTTTTTTAAATTAGAATAAAAATTGCAAATGAAAATGTTTTGTAGTTTTGACTAATTTTAAAAATCTTGCTTTTGAGTTGGTAATAAAAAAGAAATGAAAATTTAACATTGTTGATTTTAGATTATTGAATATTTTCGATTTGTTATTCAAAGTTTCGAAATTTTTAAACCAAAGGTTGTTTAAATACCTTTTTAATATTATTTAATTATAAAATTATATTATTTAATACCTGTTTAATAAAAGTATTGTATTGTACAATACTTTTTAAATAAAAGAATTGTTTATAACCCTTGCAAGCAAAAAAACTTTTGTTAAACACTATAAAACTATTGCTTTACATTTAAAACTAAATTTGAATATCCCTGAATTTTTTTAAGTTTCAATACACGAATTTTGTCTTTTCCATTCAGAAAAAAAAAAATTTTGTAAAAATTAATTAAAATGTTTAAACGCTAAATGTTTAATTAATTAAATGTTTAAAGTAAACAAACTTTTAAAAGCTCTTCGTTTAAGAATACGAATCGTTAAAAATACGAATTTAAAACGCTTTTGAATTTAAAATTCTATTTCTTTTTGAACTCAAACACCATTTTTTTTCAACATTGTCAGGAAAAATTGACAATCACTGGAACTTCTTAATGTAATGTTTAAACAACAAGGTCAACAATTAATTATATATACTTTTTGCTGGCAAAATGAGCTTACCTCAACTTTGGCAAACGAGTATTTGCCTGCATAACCTAAACAAACAGAGAGAAAAACCATAAAAAAACAGAGAATAAATCGTACTGGAAACATTTTCTATTATTTATAGATTCCCTATTTAATATTCAGTTATTTTTTGCCAAACACACCACTGATTTTACTTTAAAAAACAGAGAAACGTTAAAAAGTAACTCCTCGATAAAACCAACCACCTTCCACTACATATAAAAATCAATCCAACTAAGCCAGGGCCGACTATGTATATAAAATCAAATGAATCATGCCGGTAAATTTCCGAACAAAATTTTTCTCGTGATTTTCAAAATCATTAAAAAAAGGATTATATTTTTTAAACAAATTTTTTATTTCGCTTTTAATAAAGGTAATTATTTTAATCTCATTATTATCGCACTTTCAGTAATTTGAAAATCTTTTGGAATTGAGAAATTTTGACATTCCTGGAGATTAAATAATAATTTTAGGCAAATATTTCCATTATTTATTTTGCAAAATTTAAAATAAATTTTTGAGAAATTATTAATAATTGTAAAAGAAGGCAATTATAGAAAAAAGCAATTGTAAAAGAAAGCAATTGTAAAAAAAAGCAATTATTATAATAAAAGAAAACCCCCTTCAAACCCTTTCTGTGCACGTCACTGTATTTAAACAACTTTTTTTTAAATTTAAAATTTTCGAAATAAATTCTGTTCAGAATTTAATTTATTTGACAAATTTATCGTATTCTTTATTTCCTATTTATTCACTTTAAAGAATTGAAATCTTTTTTTACTTTCTAATAATAAACAAAACAATACATAAAATGTTAATTTTTAGATTAAATACACATCTCATTTTCTTTTTTGCTTCTTGAAATATTTCATTTAAAAAAAATTATTAATTGAAAAATACGACCTAAATCTTATCTAATTTTCTAAAAACTATATTTATTCGGCTTATTTTCATCAGTGTATTTTTGATGATTTTGATTTATGGTATTTTTTATACCATTTTTAATACAATTTTTTAATGTAATTTTTTAATACAATTTTTTATTACAATTTCTGTGTTTTTTAAAACAGAATAATTTTATATTTTTTAAAAATGATATTTATTTTTTAATTGTTAATTTAATATGTTCAGTGTTAGCTTTTTTTAATACATAATTTTGAATATATCATTTTTTGTTAACTTTTTTTCAACTTCTCAAAAATCAATTACTTTTTGAATTTTTAAATATTATAATTCAATTTTTTGTCGCCGTCGCTTTTTAGGAATTCAAATTTTTATTTTATTTTATTATTTTTTAAATATATTTTATTTTATTTGCTTTTTTACAATTTATGTAGTAATATTTTTATTTCGACTTTCGTTTCTGATTTTTAAACATAAAAGTATTTTGAAAAATAGTTTACTCCAAAATGATATTATTTTGTAAATTATTTTCTGCTAGACCCTTGTAATAATTATTATTAATAATAATTAATTATTTTAGTTATTATTTTGTTTCTTTTCTGCATTTTTTTCTAATCTACGTAGAGTTTGAAAATTGATGGAAAAATAAATAAATAAAAATAAATAAATAATTAAAAATAAATAAAATAAAATAAAAAAAAACGAACAAAAATCTCCGAAAAGAATAACAAGAAAATCGCTTCAGTGTTACAAAAATACAAATTTTTATTTTCCGAACTTACAGTTATAAAATAAAAAAATATCGCATGTTATCTTGAAATAACTTAAATAACTAGACTTCTATTAATAAAATTAAACAACTTGACATATAAATACGTACATTTTCTCACTTTCTTAACTTAATTTGTGCACCTCTTTACCTTTGCAACAATTTTTGCATTCTACGCAAATTAAATAGGCGTCAAATGACTTGAAATGAGATTTTTGAGAATTAGATTCTGAATATGCACGGAATGTGCGATTTGAGCAGAAGCATTAAAAATACGAACAAAACTGATATAACACTTTTAACGCTTAACAAATATCACAAATAATAATACAAATAAAATACGGTAACTTTTAAATATTGACTATTCTAGAATACTGTCATTCGAGAAAGAGAACTTAAAGAAAGAGCGTTTAAATAAAGAGCGTTTAAAGGAAGAGCATTTAAATAAAGAGCATTTAAATAAAGAGCATTTAAAGAAATAATTCTTTAAAAAAAAACTCTTAAACAGTAACATCAAGGTAGAAGAAATTTTTGAAATCTCTCGAGAACCTCATACACGTTAAGCCAGCATTTTTAGTGGCAAAATCATCAAGTGGTTCCAAACTCAAGTTACTCGTCTTAACAAAATGAAAATCTAATTTTCTTAAATTTTTCCATAAAACTTGCAAGCCTTGAACACTCGTAATCAAATTCTTAAGGCACAAGATCTTTTCAACTACCTTATGGCTTTTTTGATCCACAAAGCGCATTTGGCTCAGAACTTCTTTGGCATTTTCAAACAATTCATGATGGAAACTATCGTCCGTTAAAACCGTCTTCAATTCGTATCTAGGATCTTCCTTCTTCTCTCCATTCAGAGCTTCAAAAAGCTTTTCCAAAAATCCCAACAAGAACGACGTAAAGTACGCTTCTGCAGGAATCTGGATTCTGTCCTTAGAAGTTTCGCCTAAAAAACCAAGTGTTCATTAAAAATTCATGCATTCGTAAAAAATTAAAACAAAAAAGTGGAAAATGAAAGTCAAAAAAAGGGAAATGAAAGCAAAAAAAAGGAAAATGAAAGAAAGAGGAAAATGAAAGCAAAAAAGAAATGAAAGCAAAAAAAAAGGAAAATGAAAGAGAGGAAAATGAAAGCAAAAAAGAAATGAAACGAATGGATTTAAAAGACAAAAAAAGAGTTGCCTTTTAAAATCGAATTAAGATGTAAATAGAAATAATTATAAACGAAAATTACACGAAAGTTTGTCGAGGTAGGATGACACTTTGGCGTTGAAGACATTTAGAGCAAGATCTAATTCGAATTTCTGCAACTTTTTCGCATGGACGGTTTCTTTGGTTAAAGAAGGCACTTGGCGATTCGATTGGTTGACATCTCTTTGGTGAGCAAGTTCGACGTGTTTCCAAGAAGCGATTATTTTTTTCGTATTTTTCGTAATTTGAACTTCCCGATCGTGGTCCCAGTTTGAAGGCCTCTTTTTCGGGTCCAGGCAAAATTCCACATCGCTCGCAAGAAAATTATTTCGAAAATCTAACAGAAGATCAGCAGGGGAAAACATCGGAACGATCTCGCAGTCATGAACTAAAATAGTTCCAGCTGAAAAATATAAAATTCCATTAAATTCTTGCAATAAATCTACCCACAAAATAATTAAACATTCAAAAACGTTTGTCATTTCAAAAAAAAAGAATTTAACAACAATAAAAATTACCATTGTCGGGATTATCAGACCCTCTCTTTCTGAAAGTTTCCATTCTTAATTTTTCCAGAGCAGCTTCGAAGGGTTTTCGCTGATCGCAAACAGAAGCGACGACGTTAAAACCCGCCATTAAAAGGCATTCGACAATATCTTTGAACAACTCGACGAGCTTGGAAACTTTTGGATTTTCATTGCAGAAAATATAAGAGACTGGCAAAAACCAATCGGAATGAATTCCGCGGATGGCGAAAACCAGGGCTTTGTGTGCGAATTTTTTTCCTTGAAGCAAGTCTGCGATGCATCTTAATGGATCCCATTCGTTGGATTCGCCCCAGTCTTCGAAGCCAATGATTTTATCAAATTTTAAACTGTATGTTAAATGACGTCGAAGATCAACAATGCCAAACATTAATGCTACAATTTTATCAATACTCTCCTTTTCGTTGGCAACTTCCACCAATCGCAAAAAAGTATCAAGTGTTATTCCAGTATCGAATTTAATGAAATTGTTAAACTTTTTAATAAAAATTTCATCCGGGATGACTATTAGGTGATTTAAATACTCGTAAGCTACTTTTGAGGTTTTGTAGATTGATAGGCACATTAATTTCTCCGATGTAGTGAATTTTTCTCCATGGAATTTTTTGCTCAACTTTTCAGCGATTTTATCAACATAGCTCATCTGCTGACTCGTTAGATCATTCAATTTCTCTTTAAATTCTCGTGATTCTCTGGCTTCCTGGTACTTTTGCACTTTTTCCTTGCATTTGCAATCACTGGAAGGTATTTTAAAAATAAAAATATATTAAAAATATATTAAAATTATAAAAATATTAAAATTATAGAAATATTAAAATTATAAAAATATTAAAATTATAAAAATAAATAATCCAAATATAAATAATACTAATTTATTTAAACGAAATATTATCTTTAAATTTAAAACAATCTATTAAAATATAAAAATATTAATTTATTTTAAAAAAACAATTTTTCTTGAAATTAAATACCTACCTGTTACATTTGAATTTCATTTGGTTTTTCTTCCTATTCTCTTTCATTTTTCGATGCTTTATTGTTTGCATGAACTGGAAAATTGGTTTGAAATAATTTGTTTCCGTGAATTGTTTCCAAGGCACGTGATGCGATGTTCTGACGACTTTAAAGTGAAGTTCATTTTCGGGATTTATTGTATCATTTTCTGCTTCTAATGTAATTAAATCTTCGCTTTTTTTATCTACTCCTTCACTTTCTTTCTCAAGAATCTTCTGAGCCTGGAAAAGAAAAGAAAATTAAATAAAAAATCAAATCGTATTTAAAAAATATTTATAAAAATTAATTAACGAAGCGATTAATTACACTATAATTCAATAAAAATTTAAGACAATTCGACTTTTAATTGGTAATGTTAATAATTATTTTCAATAATAATTATTATTATATTATTTCTGATAGTGAATATTCATATGCGTAAATTTTATTTCTATATTTAAGCGGTTTCTAATTTTCTTCAATATGATAAATATTTATCATAAAAATTAAAAACGAAGAGTATGGGTAAATTGTATTTATATTTAATCAGTTTCTATTTTTCTTCAACAGGATAAATAAAACATAGAAATTAAAAACGAAAGAGTAAAAATTTGTAGTTTGTGCACAGAGGAACATTATTATAAACGGACTTACTGTCTTTTGTGTACAAACATCGACAAATTTTATATAAAATGTTTTCCCACATTTCTCCGGAGGTGACTTTTGTTTATAAATTTACATTTTACAATAATTAATAATAATACGAAACGAGTTCTAATTGATAACAAAACTCATGAAGCATCGAAAACTAAATTTAATGCATAAATATTCTCATTTCGAATCTAAACCACTTTTAGCAATGTTAAATAATAATATATAAAAATATTAACTTGCAATTTTATAGAATTACTTACATTTTCTTCTTTCAACTCGGAAAGACCAGCCGAAGTTGATGCCATTTTCAATTCCTGTAAACTAAAAAATATAAAAGTTAAGTCTAGACTACATTAATTATTTCTTTTATGAAACAGTTATTTTTCGTCTTAAAAACAGAACAACAATTATCGGCAAGCACGTGCCTGTTTAACGGCTTTTATCAAATTTGAAGGTTAAGTATTCCCGAATATGAATTTCTGATGTTCAGATTCGCAATTCTTAACAATTAAAGTGTTTTACAAGCAACTTTTTTCAAGCTTTCGATCAAATTAACACGAATTATTACTTACAAAACCAGTATTTCTACACGCTTATAATAATTTTTCTTCTTTGCGACGTTTATTTTCAAATATTTTCAAATGCGATTTTCTTCACGCGATACCAGGAGGCGCTGCGGTGTTCGGAACAATTCGAATAAGTTCGTAAAATTTCGTGAGCTCATTTTCATTTTGAAATTGGTAAAAACTTGAAAAAGGATTTAAATAATGGTTCTAATTATTTCTCTCTTATTTTCTTTTGCAAATGTACGTTATTTTTCCTTTTTTCAGAAAAATGGTGATTTGTTTAAAGTCTTATGGACAGGAATTTAATAAATTAATGAAATATGGGAGTAATGCAGGACCTTGATGACAAAAACAATTTGTCGGTAAAGTAGTAAATATCTCGATAGATAAAAGTGGAAAATCTGCACGAAGCCGCAAAGTAATTTATCGTCACGAAGCCGCCTTTAAAAATTAGGAAAAATGTCTTTGTTTTGTGCACGTGAGTTTTCGATAATTAATGTGTTATATTCAAAGAGTCTATTTTCCCGATACAAATTACTAAATTGGTTGCTTCTCCAAACAAAGTGCTCGTTTTGTTATTCCGTGAAACCTAACCTAAAAGTTCGACTTTGAGGAATTTTAAGTTTAAAAAATAGTTTATTAATTATTAAACAAATATCTATAAGCGTATAATAATCATTGCACGCTAATTAATAACGTCTTGTCAATTATTTTTAATTCACACACAATATATACCCAAAAAGTTTGAAGGATGGAAACTGCATTTTTTGGAGCCAATATTGTTTTTATACTTTTTAAGAGATTCGTACTTGCACGTTAATCTGTTGAATTCGTAATATTTTTATAAAATTCATACATTACTTTTCGAAATTTATCAATGTAGGAATTTTCTTAGTTCCGTTTTTTATTGACGTCAAATATGTGAAGTATTTGTTTAGTTTTCACGACCCGCAATTTTTATTCATAACGCGATTATTATAAAAAAAAAATTATTTTTCAGTTTCAAATGAGGTGCCAGAGCATCCGGTAATTTCTCCCGTTTCGGGAGCTATTTTCGAAAAACGGCTAATTGAAAAATACCTCGCGGACAATGGAATTGATCCAATTTCTCGAAAAGAACTCACAATAGATCAACTTATAGAGGTCAAAAGTAAGTCAATTTTTAGCAGTTTTTTGGATAAATGAAGAAAAACGTGTTTGAAAAACGCTATTTGTATTTGGCAATTGTTAGTGTAATTTTTCAATCCATTTTGTACTTTCTTTTATACTTTCTTTTATACTTTTTTTGTACTTTTTTAAACTTTTTAGACTTGATACTTTTATACATTTTGAACTGTACCATTTTGCATTTTACAATTTTTTTAAATTTAAATTTAAAAATATTTATTTGCGCTTTAGTTTATGATGGTTAATATATTATTTATATTTAATTTATATTTTGGAGTATATTTTGAAATTCGTTTTACTTTTTTCTACGTTAGAGAAATTATAAAAATATTTTTTTAGACTATTTTTTTACTACATTTTCATGCAAATTTAATTGTTTTTTATTTAATTTTCAATCTATTCTTTCTTTTTTATTTAAATTGATTTTGTTATTAGTTTCATTCATTATTTGCTTCATTTACAATTAGAGTAATTTGTTATTAGTTTCATTCGTTATTTGCTTCATTTACAATTAGAGTAATTTGTTATTACATTCGTTATTTGCTTCATTTACAATTAGAGTAATTTGTTATTAGTTTCATTCATTATTTGCTTTATTTAAAATTAGCGTTATTTGTTATTGGTTTCATTCGTTATTAGCTTCGTTTATAATTAATGCAATTTATAATGAATTTAATTTGTAATTGACAGCGACACCGATTGTGAGACCGAAGCCAGCAAGTGCCACGTCAATTCCTGCTATTTTAAAAATTCTACAAGACGAATGGGACGCCGTGATGCTTCAATCATTCACGCTGAGACAGCAGCTTCAAACAGCACGACAAGAACTTTCACATGCTCTTTATCAACACGATGCTGCTTGTCGTGTTATCGCCAGATTAACAAAAGAAGTCACTGCGGCTCGAGAAGCTCTTGCCACTCTCAAACCTCAAGCTGGAATCACACAACCAACAGCAATACCACAACCTGTAAATTTTACTTACCATCACTTCAATCATCACAAACAAACGACTTTTTTTAATTTCTTTTGCTTTTTTTATCGAAGAATTTATAAATTTTACTGATCAATAACCAATTCAACATATTTTTTGAAACTACTATCTAAAAAGTTCAGTTTGTTAAAGAGTTTGTTAAAGGATTTTTAAAATGCTATTGAAAGACTTCTTAAAATGCTTCTAACAGACTTTAAAATGCTCCTAAAAGACTTTAAAATTCTTCTAAAAGAATTTAAAATGCTCCTAAAAGACTTTAAAATGCTTCTAAAAGACTTTTTGAAATGATACTAAAAGACTTTTTAAAAGGCTAGTAAAAAAACTTGATTAAATGCTACTAAAGAAATTTGATAAAATACTTCTAAAGAAACTTGATAAAATGATACTAAAAGACTTTTTCCGTCTCGGTCGTTTTTGACTATTTAATTTGAAAATTGCGTGTTTCTTTTTTAAATTTTGAATAATACTTCAAGTTTTTTCGCATTTCTGTGAAAGCAAGAATGATTATTTTCAAAAATCGCAGCTTTGATGTTCACGTTGATCAGTCAATTGAAAGCGTTTTGTTTATTTTGTTTTTTCTATTTATTTTCTTGTTGATAGTGATTATGTCTAATGAGATTAAAATGATTTTAGGCGGTGGCAGCGGAAGCTGGCGGTGCAGCAGCGCAACCGACAGAGCAAGCAGGAATCACGGAAGAAGTTATTCAAAAATTGCAAGACAGAGCTACAGTTCTTACTCAAGAGCGAAAAAGACGGGGTCGATCAGTTCCAGAAGATCTTTTACCAGCCGACAGCATCCGCAATTTCCAACTTTTGGCCAATCATCCCGTAATTTTAACATTTAATTTTCAATTTTAATCACAGTTTTATACCCTTTTCTTCATCACAACCCATATTCGCTTTTCATTATATTTCAGACAGGGTTTCTGCAACTCTGGAAAATATAGAGAAGCTGAAATTCTCATGGAATTATTTATTTATTCTCATGGAATTTCATTATTCCTCTTGGAATCATGGAAATCTCATGGAATTTTCAATTATATCATAGGAATGCATTTTTTTATTTAATTTTCTTTATGATGTTTAATAAGTTTTACCAAATTTTTATATTTTTTTTACAGAAAACAAACTTCAAAATATTTAAAAGTACTTAAAATTTATTTAAAATATTTCAAAATAGTTTAAACTACTTAAAAGTAATTGAGACTACTTTAAAATACTATAAAATATTTAAAAATACTTAAAATGTCTTAAAAATATTCCAAACTACTTCAGACTACTTCAAAATACTTCAGACTACTTCAAAATATTTAAAAATACTTAAAATGACTTTAAAATATTTCAAAATGGTTTAAACGACTTTAAAATACTTCAGACTATTTCAAAATACTTCAAATTATTTATGAATACTTAAAGTTAGTTGAAAATACATATTTCCAAATACTTGCCAATGCTTCAAAATATTTAAAATCACTTTAAAATATTTACATATATTTAAAATTAGTACAAAATACATTAAAGTACTTCAAAATCCTTTATGTTACTTCAAAAGATTTTAAAATATTTAAAAATATTTCTAAATAGTTCAAAGTATTTAGAAACATTAGTACTTTAATTATTAAATAAAGTATCAGAAGGTTTTAACAAATTTTAAAAGTATTTAAAATACTTCAGAGCACTTCAAAATACTTCAAAATATTTAAAAATACTCGAAATTACTCAAAATATTTCCAAATACTTCCCAATACTTGAAAATATTTAAAAATACTTAAAATGTCTTTAAAATATTCTAGAAAACTTAAAACTACTATAAACTACATAAAAATATTTAAAAGTACTTCAAAATACTTCAAAATATTTAAAGGTACTTCAAAATATTTAAAAATACTCGAAATTACTCCAAAATATTTCCAAATACTTCCCAATACTTAAAATGTCTTTAAAATATTCTAAAATACTTAAAACTACTATACACTACATCAAAACATTTAAAAGTACTTCAAAATACTTCAAAATACTTCAAAATACTTCAAAATATTTAAAAATACTTAAAATTACTTTAAAATATTTTCAACATCCTGTAAAACATTTGAATATTCTTAAAGTTATTTTAATTATTTTAAAAAAAAAGAACTCCAAATATTTCAAAGTATTTAAAAATATTAGTATTTTAAATATTTCCAAATACTTCCCAATACTTCAAAATATTTAAAAATACTTCAAATGTCTAAAATATTTTAAAATATTTAAAAACACTTTAAATGTCTTTAGAATATTCTAAAATACTTAAAACTTCTTTACAATACTTCAAAATATTTTAAAATACTTAAAATTATTTTAGAATGTTTTCAAATGCTTCAAAATCCTGTAAAATATTTAAAAATACTTAAAATTACTTTAAACTATTTCCACATACTTACCAATACTTCAAAATATTTTAAAAGTACTTCGAAATATTTGTAAAGTACTTCAAAATATTTGAAAAGTATTTCAAAATATTCAAAACTACTTAAAATTTCTTTAAAACATTTCTAAATACTTAAACCTTTTTTAAAATGCTTCAGACTATTTCAAAATACTTAATATGTCTTTAAAATACTCTAAAATACTTAAAACTACTTTAAAATACTTCAAAATATTTAGAAACACTTAAAATTAATTTCAAATATTTCCAAATACTTAAAATCACTTTAAAATATTTCCAAATGATTCAACATTTGAAAAAATTTAGAATACTTAAAAATATTTAAAACTACTTCAAATGTCTTAAGAATTTTTTAAAACTACTTGAAAGTACTTCAGAATATTTCAAATTACTTAAAAATACTTTAAGATATGCCAAAATACTTAAAACTAGTTTAAAATACTTTAAATATCTTCAAAATATTCCAAGTTAATTAAAAATATTAGTAATTTAATTTTAAGAATATTAAATGAAATCTGTATGAGCAGATTTTAAATTATTGTTTCTTTTATAATATTTTAAATGTATTATGATACTTCAAACTACTTCAAAGTATTTCAAAATACTTCAAAACATTTAAAAATATTTAAAAATGCTTCAATATATTTAAAAACACTTCAAAATACTTAAAATTGCTTTAAAATTAAAATTAATAATCTTGAGTAATTTAAATTCCATAGAAAATTATTTTTAAAAAATTATCATTGTTTCAAAATTTATTTTAATTTCTAAAAAAAATATTCATAAATTCATTTTTAATTAAAAAATATATTTAAAAAAATCTTGAAAATTTGTCTTTTTCAAAATCATGAAAAATTGATTTAATTTTGTGAAGAAAACTTTATAGAAACCCTGTTCATAACTTTTTTATTCATATTTAATACCTTTTTTATTCATATTTAATACCTTTTTTATTCATATTCCATACCCTTTTTTTATTCTCATTTATCTTTATTTTCACATCTCTTTTCATTGCATTCAAAGTCTATTTTCGCATAACATTTTACATCTCTTTTTTTTGTAATTGCCTTTCATTTCGTTTTTCAATTTATTAACATATTTTAAACAACCCGTTTCTTATGCGTTTTGTTACAATTTTTACATTCTCATAAAAAATGAGAGTGCATTACATTTAAATAACTTTTATTTTTTTCCCTTTTTAGGGTCTTCATTCTGCAAGTACACCTGGAATTCTCGCCCTCGATATACACGGTGCGGACACAAGTAAAATACTTACTGGCGGAGTTGACAAAAATGCAACAGTATTCAATAAAGACACCGAACAGGTCATAGCTATTCTCAAAGGGCACACAAAGAGGGTAAAAAAATTAATTTATCTTAAAAATAATCCGTAAATTCCAATCGTTCTAAACGGGCACACAAAAGCCACTTTTCTCTGATTAAAATTTGAAATTAATTTATTTAAATTAAAATTTCTCTGTGATTGAAATTTAAATTGTTTAAACTTCTCTGTGATTAAAATTTGAAATTCATTTGTTTAAACTTCCCATTTTCATTTCTTTTTTGTTTAAATATGAAATTTAAACAATTCAAATTTTAATCACAGAAAAAGAAAGTTGACTGATGCGTTTGTTTGATTGGAATTCTAATTCGGAATTTGGAGTTAATTCATTGGGTCTTTGCAGGTGACGCGAGTAATTTATCACCCAGAAGAAGATGTCGTGATGACCGCTTCCCCGGATTCAACGATTCGAGTTTGGAACGTTGCGACCAGTCAAACGACTCTTTTATTGAGAGCCCACGATGCACCAGTCACTGGACTCTCTCTGCATCCAACTGGAGATTATTTACTCAGTTCTTCACTAGATCACTACTGGGCATTCTCTGATATTCGAACCGGAAGATTGTTAACCAAAGTCAGCCTTTTCTATCACTTTATACGTTAAATTTATTTTTTTAAATTTATTTTTTCAAATTTAGTATTTTAAATTAATTTTTTTTAATTTATTTAAAATTTATTTTTTTAATTTATTTAAAATTTATTTTTTTAAATTTAGTTTTTTAAATTTACTTTTTACAGTCAAATCGATTCTTCATTTTCATTGCCACTTCATTAATTTTCTCTGAGCAAATCAATTTTTTCGAATATCTCTAAAAATTATTTATAAAGTAAATACTTTTATATGAACGTTTTTGATCTTATACGAAATTGAAATATTGTTAAATTTTTGTAGGTTGCGGGACAAGCGAATCAGCCTCTAACTACTGCTCAGTTCCATCCTGATGGTTTGATTTTCGGAACTGGAACTGCTGATTCACAAGTGAAAATTTGGGATCTTAAGGAACAGTCCAACGTAGCTAATTTCCCGGGTCACAATGGTGCGATTTCTGCAATTAGCTTCTCAGAAAATGGTTATTATTTAGCTACAGCTGCGGAGGATTCTTGTGTGAAACTTTGGGATTTGAGGAAACTGAAGAATTTCAAGTCCTTGCAACTTGATGAATCGTACGAAGTGAAAGATATTTGTTTCGATCAGAGTGGAACGTATCTTGCTGTCGCTGGATCCGACGTTAGGTAATTATCAAATAATTTTGAGAATTAATGGTTCAGTACAACGACGATAGCAATGTTCTTTTTTATTTATTTTTTTTTGTTTTTAATTCAGAATCATCATTTTCAATTCATTTTTGTATTTTTTTTCTCCTTTGTTTTTTTATTGTATTGCTTCCTCATAGAGGAAGATCTGTTTTTTTTTTGTTTGTTCGCAATTTTTTGTTCGCAATTTTTCAATTTGCAATTTTTTAAAATTAGTTGACATTTGGAATGGATTATAAAACGTTTTCTCAACTGTTGAATTTTCTTTTTACAGAATCTACTTGTGTAAACAATGGCAAGAACTGAAAGTCTTTAATGATCATACAGCGACTGCGACAGGTGTTCGTTTTGGAAAACACGCGCAATATATTGCGTCAACGAGCATGGATCGAACGCTCAAACTTTATGGACTACAGTAAAATTAAAGCGATAATAATTAAGTATATAATTTTTATAAATCAACTTCAATACAATTAGACACTTTTTTATGATTGTAAATTATGGTAGTTATTTCAAAGCGAAATTTTCGAGTCAACGAAAATTACATTACATTAACATATAAGCTTTTATATGTATAAGATTTTTTAATCTTTGAGAAAAGATGTGACAAAACAAGCAGTACTTTTTGGGACTAAAGTGATGTTCAATTTTAGAATTGTGCTTTGTATAATTTTATTTATCGAACACAATATTTCTGTATTTCATTAATTAATACAGTATTATAATGTTGACTGTATTAAAACAGTAATAAATAATTGCTTTGATTAATTTACAGTATGATACATAATTCAATAAATTAGTCATTCTTATTAATTTGACTTTTGTTTCTAGTTGTAATTCATATTTGTCCGTCTATGATTTCGCACAGACCCACAGATTTGAGTTTGGATAATGATTCACTATGCATTTCTCTGTGAAAAAACAATGTGAAATATTTAGTTGTTTTAAATTTAATCGTTATAAAAACGCAGTAAAATAATTTTTAAAAAATAGCAAAAGTAGTAAATTTAATTTTGAAAATAAATACATTTTGAAAAACGTAGTGAAAACAAAAAATATGGTAAAATAATAAAAACAATGCTTCCCTATGAGGAAAATGTAATAAAAATAATTTTAAAAAACGTAATAAAATAATGTTAAATTTATTAAAAATATTAAATTAGTTAATATTAAATATAAAAGTTTTTTACTTACTTTGACATTTGCGTTTATCTTTAAATGTTCTATCATTTCCTATGCATCTATAATCTCTATAAAAGTATTTTTTGCAGCAGTTTTCTTTTTAAAAATATTTTCTGTGAGTATTGTTAACTAGTTGATAAAAACTTGTCATAAGAAAATAAACAGATAAATAGTAAATAAATAAAAAAGTACATTCAAAAAGTCAACTTTGCGTATATAAATAAATCAATAAATAAATAAAAATATTTGTAAAACATGAAATAAAATTTAAATGAATGAAATAAGAATAAATAGAAAATAAAAGCAAATAAAATAAATAAATTAAAAAGGAATATGAAAAAGAAATTACACATTACCAGAAATTAAAATTGTTGAATATTAATTATTAATTATGAATTTTCTTACTTTCAGCTACTTTTTTAGACCATCCTGATTCAACCATAGCTAAAGTAAAATGGAAAATTGAAAAAATAACAAACAAGTGAATTATAAAACGCATTTTTGTGACTATGGAATGCTATTTTCTTATTTTATATATATATTGTGACACGATCTGAAGAAAGGGACCTTACAAGCATTTGAAATTAGGTTATGTTTGCAGACAATTTTAACTAAATTAATGCTTCTCTTTTAATTATTTGCAGACAAAAACAGTTCTTCTCGGCATAATACAAAAAAGCTATTCAAGAAAAATTGTTTTTGTCTGCAAATAGTTAAAAGGGAAGCATTAATTTAGTTAAAATTGTCAGCAAACATAACCTAA
>WNHD01000820.1:0-24523 GCA_011057455.1 Ganaspis sp. Gsp50
GTTTATAGGTTTACAACATACCATTGCACCTTGAAAGGGCATCATTAGGGTAGGAAGTACGTCATGGAAAAGAAAATATACCGAGAAACAGGAATCCAATTTTTCGACAAACCTTTTTAAATAAAAATACCGATATAAAAGAAAGCATGAGAAACATAATTTGAAATTTTAAGTACTAACTGCAGAATACTGTTGTGCAATGCAACACAACTAATAACAATATTGTACATTTTTTCCTCATCACTGGCGTATGTCGCTTTCTGGTTCACATTTTTTAAATTTATAATGTTTATCAATCGAAACCTGTAAGTTTTTATAAACATTCGATTAAATTTATGTTTTTAACAAATGATAGTTGAAAGGTTATTACACGCTCTAATGCTCTAGATGTTTAATTCTGCAGTACGAAATAAAAAGTTGCATAAACATCAATGTTGGTATTGTTAAGGTCATGTCCAAGAACTCGGTTGATAAGTTAGGAATCTACGTTAATTTTTATTTTCTCTTGAAGTTTCTTTTTAAAAATAATAATAAGTCAGACATTCAGAACGCACTTGAAGGTTTCCTACGACAATTCCCAAAGTTTGGAAGAAATATCTTTTCTAGTTTCGCTGTAAGTAGTGAGAGACTAATATGTCGGTAAGTTTGTTATCGACTCACTAGTTTATCACAACTTACAGCGAAACTAAAAAAGGTATTGCTTTCAAATTTTGGGAATCATCGTAGGAGACCTTCAAGTGCGTCATGAATGTCTCACTTATTATTTTTAAAAAGAAACTTCAGGAAAAAATAAAAATTAACGTAGATTCCTAACTTATCGACCGTGTTCTTGGACATGACCTTAAGTTTTTACTTAGCACGACAGAATTGAAATATGTTAAAGATGTGACAAAAAGGAAAGAAATAAAAATCGAATAAAATGATCAATGAACAAAACGATAGGACGTTTGAACACTTTTTCGGTAAAATTTTTAAAACGAAATCTGCATTTGTATAATATTTACCATAAAACACGATACATTCCGCAAGCATGTTGTATTAAAGAATAAAGCATTATGTCAAAAGTGCTTATAGTGATAATAACAAATAATCCCACAGGAAATGCATGCATAAAAGCATACGTGTAGTAATCATTTTTGTTAAAGAAAATATATTCCACTTCCACTATGAAAATTTTGTCACGTGTTTCATTTAGTGGAAGAAAAATGTCTAGGACTGGTGGTAATAGAACCACTGTGAAAAAGAAGACTAAGGACGTTACTACATAAACTGCAAAATATTTACATTACAGCAATTATATACATACACTGAAAAAAAATTTATTTGATTCAAACAACCGTTTACTTGTCTATTATCAAATAAATATTTATTTGAACCAAGTAATTATTATTTGAATCAAATAAATATTTATTTGAACCAAGTAATTATTATTTGAATCAAATAAATGACATTTGAATCAATTATTTTTGTATTTGAATCAACTACTGTTTATTAGTCTTAAATAATAATTACTTGGTTTAAATAAATATTTATTTGATAATTGACAAGTAAATGGTTATTTGAATCAAATAATTTTTTTTTCAGTGTCTGAAAAAAAGTACTGAAATGATTAAGTAATAAAGTACTGGAATAAGTATTGGAATAAGTACTGGAATAAGTACTTATTCTAATACTTAATCCAATACTCATTTTAGTACTTTTTTCATAAGGGATATATTATGGAATTTGTTGTATCAACAATATTTGTATTGATCAAATATCATTCACATAACATATAATATTTTGGTAAGCAAAAATAAGAACTAAAAATAAATAAATAATAAAAACTAAAACGAAATCTAATTATATGAATAATATTTTATCAGTTGTGCGTATAATTTTTTTCCATGGTGTCTATTTACTACACCTAGAGAACTATAGTTTTGCAAAATTTACCTACAACTTCTTATTGTTAGGCAGATTTCATTTAAGTATTTAAATAATTTTCACCTAATTAGATTAACTCAAGTTTTTAGGCATATTTTACTCAAGTGTCAGATTTTATTTGCAATTTTTTTTCTTGTAAATTCAAGCAAAACGAATTAAATACACAAATATTTAATTCACATAGGTATATTTAATTTATTTTACTTGCAAATATCTTTTGTTAATAAAATGTGCATGGATAAATTATTTTATACTTTCATGAATGTTTTATTAAACATTTTAAATTATAATTGAATTATTAAAATCGTTAAGTTAAAAATTGCATTATAATTAAATTATTAAAATCGTTAAGTTAAAAATTGAATTATAATTGAATTATTAAAATCGTTGTTAAGTTAAAAATTGCATTATAATTGAATTATTAAAATCGTTAAGTTAAAAATTGAATTATAATTAAATTATTAAAATCATTGTTAAGTTAAAAATTGAATTATTAAAATCGTTAAGTTAAAAATTGAATTATAATTGAATTATTAAAATCGTTATATTAAGTTAAAAACTAAATTATAATTAAATTATTAGAATTTAAACGGTATCAACGCATATATAATTATACATTAGTTAAATGTTTTCATATAACATTAGCTATGGAAAATAGAAATAATACCACAGAATGAAAAAACTCATTGACTTTTATATGAAACTGGAGTAAAAATTATAGATTGCAACTTGCTATATTTCTTTCCGTGTATATTTAGTAAATTTATTTGAGCTCCAGGAGAAATTGAAGGTCACAGTCAGACATCTGTTTAATGTTATGCATATAGTACACATTTGCAGGCGTTAACTGCAATTATCATTCATTTTTTAAAAGCTTTTTTATTGCCTTATTTGTTGTGTTATTATACCATATTATATCGTCACAGAAACACTTAAATGATCAATAATTATTGTATTAGATAAAAAATGAAAATAATAAATTGCTGCTTGAGTCATAATTTTTCTTTCTTAAATAGCACAATTGTTTAAGTATTTTACTTTTTAGTTTTATAATTGTCATGGTAATTTGTTGTAGGAACCACGGTATCCTGTCGCTATGATTTAGATTGTTTGGCTGTGGAAAACGCCGTTTGTGAAAAATCGAACTTAACTTGCTTCTGTAAATTAAATTATGTTCTTTACAAAAATCGTACCCACATCAAATGTTTACGAGGTCAGTGGGAAGTATTATTTAAAAAAGAGTTTGATATTTTATTATATTAAAAATTTCATTATACTCAAAAGCTGAAAAATGATAATCAACGAAGTATCTTTTGTGAAATGATGAATAATAAACATTTATCATTCATCATGATTCATCATGATTTATCCCATCAAAATTTAAATATACAGAAAAATTTATATAATCATTTTAAATAGTTTAAAGTTGAAAAAAATATTAATACTATCTCGCAATTATAACAAATCTCGCAATAACAGATTTAAAAAAGCTATAAAATAATTTGAAGTAAAGATAATAAAAATTATTATTATTATTATTAATTATTAGAGAAAAATGAATAAGAAGCATTTAAAGAGAGTTAAAAAATTATTTAAAACATTTTCTTTCTATTTCTTTGTTTTTTTTTCTTTCAAAATAGTTATGTAAATAATATTAATAATTCTTTAAAATTTCGTAGTGAATTTAAGATTAAAATTTTTTTAGTTGCGCGAGGATTAGGAGATCCTTGCGAAGAAAGTATGCAGTGTCAAATCAGATTTGGAGCGGACTCAGAATGTCGAGAAAATAATTGTCAATGCTCTCCTGGTACACGCTTTATTGATGGGAGATGTTACGTAACAGTAGGTGAGATTAAAACACGATTTAATTAATCTTTTGCTTTTTTCTAGCATTCATGCAAAAATGTGTACATTAAAATGTGAATCTCAAAACATTATTTCAACAATATCAAAACACAATAAATTCAAATTTAACAATTATTAGATAAATAATGATCTGAAGTAAACAACCCACGTGAAAAAATTCTACAAACATGTACAGAAATTCCAATAAGAATTCCACTGAGAATGAAAATCCAAAATAGAAATTTCATAAAAAATATGATACTCTCGTATGAAGAATTTCTGTACAGAATTTTCAGATGAAATGTTCAAGTCTTTTATATTTCTAATGACATTTTCAAGTGGAATTTTCGCATGGAATTCTCTGCGGAATTTTTTGTAAATTTTTTAAAACATTCTTTGGCAATTCCATATTTTATTTTTAACAGAATTTTTAGATTATAATAAAATAATTTTTATTTTTTTTTTACAGAATCTCATATAGCGTGAAAACAAAAATTTATCCCTACTTGTGTTGCTAAAAGTTTATTTTATTAATTGTATTTTCAGGATTGGGAGAATATTGCAAAACTTCAAGGAATTGCTATGTTGAAGGTTCCATCAGTTCTTGCAAAAGTGGACGATGTGTGTGTCCTTTACTTGAACATCCAAGTCAAGATGGAACTCGATGTGTAAAAGACGTTTGTAGGTATTTTTAAATATAAATAAGTGCTTTAATTACGGATAAATGTCAGTAATTGCAGTTAAAATGTCAAAATGTATGAGACACTTTTCGAAATATTTTTTTAATAATTGTAAATAAGAGGCAGAACATTATAACAATTATACCATTGCTGATTTGTTAAAAAATATCGAATACGATTGCGCCTATGTGACTACCTTCGTAATCCCATAAAACAGACAGGAAGCCTTGTTACAGGGGATTATTTCAAAGGCTTTATTTTTATGTTCATAATGTCTTTTAATTTTTTCATCTAAATTAATATTGTCATTTAAATTAATATTGTCATTTAAATTAATATTGTCATTTAAACTAATATTGTCATTTAAATTAATATTGTCAATTAAATTAATATTGCCATTTGAATTAATATTGTCATTTAAATTAATATAAATGGAATTGCGGAGAATTTTTTAATACTTCCCTTCAAAGTGTTACACTATGTTTCAAAATATTTATAATTCATTTATTATTTGAATAATTGTTAAAATATTTTAACACTACTTTAATACATGATATTAATTATTAATAATGAAAGAATAATAATGAAAATAACCGAGTGATAAATTCTCAACTACATTAATGACTAATTATTAATATTATTATATATGATTATGTTTGACATTTAGTTTACTTTGATATTAATTTTTAAACCATACTTAAATTAATTCGAATTTTATTTTTTTAACAGTTCTGAGAGAAAATTGTAGCAGTTCCGAAGAATGTGTTGTTGAAAATTCAAAATGTATCGGAGAATGTAGATGTAACGTAAATCATGTGATATCATCGAATAATTCAATGTGTCTTAAAACCGCCAATATGATTGGTGATCCTTGTGAAGAAGATTTACAGTGCCAGGAATTGAATTTCTCCAGGTGTCATAGAGAAGAATGCTCTTGTATAAGAGGCTACCATAGACGTTCATCAGCTTGTTATCTTAATGTTGGTGAGCAAGACATTTTTCATTTTTTAATTCGTTTCTGTTTAATTTAATCTTTTTGTCACTATTTTTTTACAAACGTGCACAAAAATGATAATTTGATATCATTGTTTCTGTAAATTGTAGAATTTTCTTTTCTTAGTGTTGAAACTTTAAATTATAAACAAATCTCACTGGTTTCAGAAAGAATGTTGTCATAAGTGACTACTGCGCATGTGTTATTACGATATGTGTCTACTGCGCACGTTTAATAGTGCAGTATGACTACTGCGCATGTGCAATAGTGAATTATGACTACTGCGCACGTTTAATAGTGAAATATGACTGCTGCGCACGCGTAATAATGAAATATGACTACTGCGCTCGCGTAATAGTGAAATATGATTACTGCGCACGCGTAATAGTGAAATATGATTACTGCGCACGCGTAATAATGAAATATGACTACTGCGCTTGCGTAATAGTGAAATATGATTACTGCGCGCACGCGTAATAATGAAATATGACTACTGCGCTTGCGTAATAGTGAAATATGATTACTGCGCATGCCTAACAATGCAATGTTATAATTGCGCACACGTAGCAGTCACATGACAACTACGCATAATAAAATAATTGTAAAAAATAATTGTAAAAATAACGAATAATATCAATTTTATATTTTTACATTTTTCCTCAAATTTTCGTTAAGTTGTATCTTCATTTCTTGAATATTTTACATGCAATTTTAAAAATGTACTTAATTGCTTCAATTGAAAACAAATATAATTTCAACAAAATATTTTTAATTAATCATAACACTTAATATTTTCAGGATTAAATGAGCCTTGTGAAAATCACGCACAATGTGTTACTTTGACAAATGTAAATTCTGATAAGTCTACTCCAACAAATGTTGATTGTATTAACGGTAAAATCTTAATTTCTTAATATTTTTATCGATCCGTTAATTAATCATAAGCATAAATAACTTGTGTAATTTTCTTTTAGGAAAGTGTTCTTGTTCGATTGGACACACCTTGACCTCAAACGGACTTGACTGTATCGGGTATGCCGAAAATGGTAAAACAAAAATAGCAAAATATATTTAAAATTAATTTTTTATACAAGTTAAAAAAAACAATTTAAATTAAAGAATCTTAATAACATGAAAAGTTACGTCAATTCGCAGTTTATTCTGTAAAATTATATTACTTATATTATAATTATATTAATTTATTTTACTATTTTATTTCATTTTTATTACTTTATCTAACTTTATTATGTTTCAAATTAAAAGTTCAATCGTCAATTGATCTTGAAATTTATTCTTCGTTCTCTATTAGGAAACAGATTGAATGATTAATTAGACATTTTAAAACTTTAAAATCTTTCATAAGAATTTTCATCGCTCTTGAAAGAAAGAAGAAAATTTTTTAATTTTATTTAATTAATCAATTCGTTTGTTTTTTTAATTTTACAAGTTCTTTTATTTCTATTAAATTCTATAATCTTTATACTTTAAAACTGTGGTTATAAGTCAGGAATTCAATTTTTGTTTCAGGCGTTTCATCTTGGAGTTTAAGTCCAATTATTTTAATTGTCACTGCTTTCGTAATTGTCAAATAGAAGCAATTGACACCCTTAAACTGAAGAAAAGATTTGTTTGGTTTAATAAATTAGCCACTGAAAAAAGTAATTTTAATTTCAATGATTTTTAACTTGAAATCATTGCTTTTATTTAAATTTTGTCAAGTAAAAATTTTGTAAAGTAAAAATTTTGTCAAGTAAAAATTTTGTCCAGTAAAACTTTCTTAATAATTTTATTGCGACAATAATTTAATTTGGCTGACAAATAATTCGGGTTTAAATTTCCTTCTGCTAATTATTATCCAAGCAAACAATTTCATCAGAACAGAGCTTTAAACGCGTCGATAAAGACTCAGGTTCATTTTTCTTAAATACTAGAAATACTAATAAATAATAATGAATATAGTAATTAAGTAATAATATAATTAATTCACCAAAGCAATTATAGATTTTTATAAGCAGAGATATTATATACCATGGACTATTTTCAGAAAATAGTCTTAAAACAGTCTGAGTCCATAATAGTACAAAAAAAATTTGAATTCCAAATTCAAAATAATTACTTTTAATTTTGTTAACACGAAATATTAAATTTTTATTATTTATTACATAGTAATCAAAACGGGACGATGTTTATCGCTTACAAATGTCTTCCAATTCTACAATTTATTATTTTACAAAAATTATTTATTATAATTTCACGATTTAATTCTTTAAACGAATAATTAAATATTAATTATTTCTCTTTGATCAGAAATTTCTCTATAATGTAATTATTTACACAATGACGAACGAGTACACATTGTATGACGAGAGCAGTCAGTAGTACCTAATTTTATTATTTAATATGGAAAATATAAAAAATTTCTTCTACTTTCTGTGTCTACTTTTTTCCATTTTTCTTTAATCATATCACTCGCTTTTTCTCCAATCATAATAATTGCAGCATTTGTATGGCCTCTTGTGATTGTTGGCATGACACTGGCATCGACGACTCTTAAATTCGAAATTCCATAGACATTCAATTTTGAATCAACGACCCCTGAATTTTTTCTGGGAGCCATTTTACAAGTTCCCACAAAATGCCCTAAACTTATAGATACCTGACGAGCAAAACAAGCCCAGTATTCGTCAGAATTAAAAGTCAAATGCTTACATCTAGGATACTTTTCTGAAAACAGGGTTGTGTTAAATTTCTTAAACGGACTTGTAGATGCTAGTCTTATTGCCTGTAAAAAGTAAAAAGCAACTTTTTATCTTCAGTAGATTTTTATAATGTATATATTAGAGTTAATTTTAGTGATTCTATTTTATTTTGCTTGCACTTTTTTTCATTCATTTTGTTTTCATTTCGTATTCATTTTTTTTTCATTTTGTACTCATTTTGTTTTCATTTTGTATTCATTTTGTATTCATTTTGTATTCATTTTGTATTCATTTTGTATTCATTTTGTATTCATTTTGTTTTCATTTTTTTTATTAATTTTTTCATTCATTTTATTTAATTCTTTTTTTAATTCTTTTTCTTTATTCATTTTTTAATTAATTTTATTTTCATTTATTCTATTTTAGAATACTAACAGAATTTTCATATAAAACTTTTTTCAAAAATACATCGGCAATATTAATTAATTAATGTTAATGTCCATTATTTTTTAATTTTCAATTTAATAGTTTTATAAGTAAACAAAAATCCTTAACTATTTTAGTAACATTTTTTTAAAACAGTGCGTTTTATATTGAATTTTATTAAAACTTTATTGGAGCTTGATTGAAACTTTATTGAAGAAAGTGAACAGAAAGGAAAAAATAAATTTGCCCAGTAAAGGTTCAAGACCAATCATTTACGGAATTCGAGACGACACATAAATCGAAACCGGTTGTTACGTCATTTACGTAATGATTTTGTAAGTTCCAATTGCAATGTTATTTACTGACCTCTTTTATGCCACGAACCATTGTATCAAGGTCATCCTGGTGTTCAAAGTAATTGGCTTCAAGAACTGGCCAGTGGAAAGGATTAGCGCTCCTTAATTGAACTCTACCTCTACTTTTTGGTTGCAATAAAATAGGCACTATGCTAAAAGCATCCTGACCTTCATAATCTTTGTAAACTTTTTGATAAAGCTCATCCGTGATACTGAACAAACTTCTCAGACTTCCTGACGAATCTCCAGTCAAAGCACCAAGGCCCAAAACTAATTCAATGTCAGGGCTATCTTCATTAGAATCTATTACGTTTGTCCCTGAGTATCTTTCACTGTTTCCTTTACGATTCCCATTCATGCCTTTTCTGGAAACTTTAAATAAGCATCAATCATTAAAATTGCTGCAAAACTAATGCTAAAGTGTTAATTATTAATGCTAATTACTAATGCTAATTGTTAAACTAATTGCTAATGCTACTACTAATTGTTAATTTACAAGACTGATTGTTAACGCAAATTGATATGTCAATTCCTACCTATTGTTAATTGCTAATTGCTAATTGTTAATTGCTAATTGTTAATTGCTAATTTTTAATTGCTAATTCTTAATTGCTAATTGTTAATTGCTAATTGCTAATTGCTAATTGCTAATTGTTAATTGCTAATTGTTAATTGCTAATTGTTCATTGCTAATTTTTAATTGCTAATTCTTAATTGCTAATTGTTAATTGCTAATTGTTAATGATAATATACTAATTTTTAATACTAGTTTTACGACTAAAATTGTTTCGAAATTGATTAAGTTACTTTTCATGTTTCGAGATTGATCAAATGGCTAAAATGGCACCCACTTTTGAAGCACTTTGCTAAGCAGTGTCAAATAATTGAACATTAAAAAAGTGACTAACTTCGTTTAGTATCAATAAAGGCGATTGCCTCGGCACCTCCGGGAACAGTAAAAGGACCAGTTCCTTTGAACAAATAATTAAAACCATTGACTAGATTGGAAGTGACACGAGACTCAATTATCGTCACCGTGTCGTTGACTAGAAAGGTCAAAGTTGACATGCTAACATGATCCTGAAGATTGTAACCGACGGGTAAATCCTCTAGGACTTGTATTCCCAAGGACTTCAAATGGTCCTTGGGTCCGATTCCTGAAAGCATCAGAAGTTGAGGGGAATTAAATGCACCCGCGGACAGAAGAACTTCTTTCTGTGCCCTCACTTGAAATTTTTGTCCATTTTTTGTGAATTCGACACCTGTCGCTACTTTCGTCTCAGGATCAATTATAATTTTTGTCACGTGAGAAAACTTGGAGATGTGGAGATTTGGTCGAAACCGCACAGGATTCAGAAATGCTTTGCTAGCACTTACTCTTCGACCTTTTCTTAAATTCGCTTGCACCACACAAAATCCAGTTAATCTGAAAAATTTTTATTTCTGTTTTTTATTTTCTTGTTTTATTATTACTTTATTTTTTTTATCTTCTATATATCTTGTATTTATCTTGTATTTATCTTGTATTTATCTTGTATTTATCTTGTATTTATCTTGTATTTGTTTTGTATTTATTTTGTATTTTTTTATTTTAAACAAAAAATTGTAAAAAATTACTCTTGTTTTACAAACCAATGCAAAAAACCAACAAAATTTTTTTGAAATTAATTTTCTATCATTTTTGGCACTTGTTTTGAAACGCACTGTATAAAAATACAAGCAAATGTAAATGTAAAAACCTTTCTCCATTGCAATCGCGGACAGAATATCCCATTTCTTTGGCAGATTGAAGAAAAGGTTTTCTGAGGCGAGAGACATATGGTGGATTTGTAACATCGAGATATCCGCCTCTACCGTGAAATGCATCTTCTTGATGGAATAATTTACTATTTTCGGATTTTAAAAAATATGGTAAGATTTCGTCGTAACTCCAACCATCGTTTCCTTAAATAACAAAATCTTGTAACATTAATTATTATTGCTAAAATAAAAATAATTTTCTTTTTTAATTTTTATAGCTTTAGCAATCAAATGTCAATCAGATATCAAAGAATGATAGAATTGAACATTTTCGCCATTTTCAATTTTTAAAATAATCTTTATAGTGCTACGAAAAATTGTTTACTAAAAATTACATTTTACGAATTCACAAATTCCCATTATTTGGTATTTCGTATTGAATTCGACATTCTGAATTTCAACAATTTGATTTAGTAATTAAGGGCATGTGATGGAAAATGAAGTAGGTAGTCACGTGACCAATTTTTTCCGCCGTTTTACTCTTACAATAATAAACATATCGTTATGGAAATTGGAATACATTCATAAAATATCATCAGAATGGTCTGTCTGGTAGGAATTTATTAATCATTTTGTCAAAAAGTTATTTTATAAAATTACGTGCACACTTCGCAGGTTTTTCGGAATTTTATAAAATGACTTTTGAGCAAAATTAATTTATACCAGACAGACCAGTCTGATGATATTTTATAAAAGTATGCCAATTTTCATAACGATGTGTTTATTATTTTAAGAGTAAAACGGCGGAAAAAATTTGCCTTATAGGTCACGTGACTTACTTCATTTTCCATCACATGCCCTTAATGATTAAATAGAAAAAAATTGTAAATTTTAAGAATATTCTTTTAACTAAAAGTAAATATAACTTTTAAAGTTTTGTCCTTTTTTTTTGTTTTTTTTTTGGTGGGCCTTTTTGAATTCCTAATTCTCCAAATACTTAAAGTACTCATTAAATTCAATGTTAAAAAACCGAAAGAAGTTCCAGAATTGATAATTTATACTTGGGTTCAAAGTACGCAACTTTATTTAACATTTTGTTTATTTTAGCTCTCTGTATTAATTGCGAGTAAAATATTTGGAAATTTGAATGGTCCCAAAGACATTAAGAAACTAATTATATTTGTAGATTCATTCAAACTATAATACAAAACTTTTCACGAAAATTAGAATGTCGAAGGTGAAAAATTTTGTCATTGATTACTCAATTAGAGACATTAAAAATTGAAGAAAATAACAATTTACCATTTTTGAGTAATGCCAATTCAAGGACGTTAAAAAGTTCGATAAAAGCATGGCATTTTGTTGAAAAATGGTAAATTTGATAAAAAAAATTGTAAAGGTAAAAAATGGGAACGGTAAAAAATTGTAACGGTAAGAAATTGTAAATTTTAAAAAAATGTATTTCTTTAATTTTGTTTAAATTTCGTACCTTGATCACTCCAAGAGTCATAATCTTGACGAGCACCTCTCATGTAAATCATAAAATTAATAACTGATGTGCCTCCTAGAGTTTTTCCTCTTGGCCAATTGCATTTTCCTTCTTTCATGGAAAGGCAATAGCCACCGTTTCCTGTTTTATTTGCTGGATGCGGTTCAGATTTATAACCCCAATTGTAATCAGTAATGTGCCAAATAGAAGCCATCAGAGGAATGTCTGTTAGAAAACATTCATCACCTCCAGCTTCCAGTAAAAGGATTGTCCAATCAGGATTTTCCGAAAGTCTGTTAGCTAAAACAGATCCTCCGGATCCAGCTCCAATTATCACGAAGTCATAACTTCCAAAATATTGCACATCTGGTGTATAATAATTAGGCTGATAATTCAAAAGTTTATCAAGTTTATCCAAAAATAAAAAAGAGGATCCAGTCGAAATAAATATTAAAATTAAGAAATTAATGTACTTTAAGGCCATAATTAGAATTTCTAATGGGGTTTTTAATGTTTAAAATAATTTGTCAGTTTATCATTATTCGCGTCTACCTGTAAATCAAAGTGTAGAATATTATTTGTTAGTGTTGTTTGATAAATTAAACTGAACTATTTTTTTGTTAAAGCTTAACTTGATATTGAAGTAAAGTTAATAATTTAAGAAAACATGACTTGAATCAATTATTTATTTATATTATAGCGATAAGCATTTAAGGTTGCCAGGAAATGTGGATGTTGCGGCATAAAAATTAAGTTGACAAAGCAAGTCATTGAAATTGCAATACGGCTTGAATACGAGATTTGTTGCTAATTATAAAAGTAGTATCATCCAATGATTGTTATACAACCAAAAAGCTATTAATAATCTAATAATTTTTGTTTTGTATTCGTACTATTTGTACAAAAAATTGTACCGAAAATTCACTGTAAAAAATTATCAAATTTTTCGTTCATTGAAAACAATTGAAAGTAAGTAAAAGTGTCCACTGCTATTTGTGAATTATCAGAGTGAATAATTTTTTCATCATTTTAATAATTAAAATTACGCTCTTTTTAATTTTTTCATCATTTTAATAATTAAAATTACGCTATTTTTAATGTTTCTACATTGAATTAAAATTACGCTTTGCAAAAACTAACAATAATTAGTACAAAAATAAAGATGTAAATAAATAAATAATAATAGCACTAATAACAATACCAAAAAGACAATAAATACAAAATGCTTCGATTAAAAAAATCACGCTTTCGAAGATGCATTTCTTCTCTTAAATCTTCTACGTAAAAAATCTGTAGTCATAATGTTAATAATAGTTATAATATTCGCCTTAATACAGAAAATACATTATAAAAAGCGTAATAGGTGTAATATTTCTAACATTAAGTAAGTCTATAATAAAAATACTAAGAGCATAAATCATCATTCTAATTTTAAATTCAAACGGTAATCAAACGTTTTTCCTCTGACAGGAATTTTTTTAAAAAAACAGAATTTGCATTTACATCCTTTGGTAAATTTACGATTTCTGATTAAATTCAAACTCATAATTATGAGGTTGAAACTTGTTACAGAATAAAAATTTGGATATTTCTATTCGAGAATGTATGTGTGTAAACAAACAGGAATCTTGTTTTTTATCTCTAACTAGAAATGTAAATTATTTTCAATGATTTTCAAATAAATTCAAGTAAGGACATTTCAATTTAAATAATTAAAAAATATTTTGAAAAACATCCAAGTTGGTAGAAAAAATAACCGCAGTTCAGTCACTCATGTCAAATTGAGTAAGAAGGAGGACAAGTGCGAGTTGTTACGTTCATAAGTGACAACAAAACGCTCTTAAACAATTTTCAAGTTAAAACTAATTGACATTGTAAAACAAAGGAGGCGATTTTTTAAATTGTTTTGAAAAATTGGTTTTTTTTGTCTCAATGACAGAAACTAGAAATTAGTATTAAAAAATATATATTTTGAATGGGAATATTTTATAATAAAGTTAAATAATTACAGAAAAATCATATCTATAATAAATTTTAGTTAAATTATGAAATTAAAGTTAAATTATAAAACAATTTCTACGAAAAAAAATTTTTTTTTCACTAAAACGCAACGATTATTATTTATAATTATTATTTATTATTATTTAATATTATTATTTCAAAGATTGTTTACTAGAAATTATTTGCCACAAAGAATATTTATATTGTTAAAATTAAATTAAAAAAAAATTATTATTATTAAAAACATCAATAATAACAATAATAAGAACAATAATAATAACAAGAACAATAATAATAACAATAATAAGAACAATAATAAGAACAATAATAAGAACAATAATAAGAACAATAATAAGAACAATAATAAGAACAATAAAAAAAATAAACAATAAAAAACAAAATTTGAGAATTATATAGTTTTTGAAAGTCGTCTTATAATATTTTACTGAATAACAAGATTTCTTTGCAAAATAATAAAAAAGGTATAAAAAATGGAGAAAAGTCAAAAATCGCACAAATTTAATACCTTCACATTATTGTTGAGAATATAATTAATTAAAAAAATATATTGAGTCATTTTCTTATATCTAAAAAATGGGAAAATTTTCTTTACATCTATTTATTTCACATTGTACAAAAAAGATTATTTTTTTACCATTTGAAAATTTATTTGTTAAAATAAAAATTATAATAAAAATATTACAAAGGAAAATATTTAATTTTAAATTCTTAATAAACAAATGAAAAATATTTGATTTAAAATGATTAATTAACAAATTAAAAATACTTAATTTAAAATGATTAATTAATGAACTAAAAATATTTTATCTAAAATGATTAATTAAGAAATGAAAAATATTTTATTTGAAATGATTAATTAACAAATGAAAAATATTCAATTTAAAAAGATTCATCAACAAATAAAATTTTTGTATGATGAAAAAGTGACTTACCGATTGATAAATTTGTTTTGATTTTTGAATGTCACATGTCGATCTTCTTTCATTTCTAGATCACTTGTACCATTCAATCCTGCAGCCAATTCGATACTGAATGTTGAACCAACATAAGGCACAAGAAACTGATCCTCAAGGTCGTCCAGTGAGATATCCCAGTCAAGAAATATTTCTCAAAAATATTCTTCCGAAACGGAACCAAATAACAAATTTAAATTCATACCTTGTTATTGTTAGATCAATATTTAACGAAGAGGTGCGAATTACGTAGTTCAATTGTTACAAATGGTTCAAACTGTGTACCCGGCTATAATCTTCAAATAACAAACATTAGCAGATTTTTAAAGTTTCTTGAAACTAAAGTTTCATTGTCAATGATTTTACCCTTTCGTATGCAGTAAATTGGTAATCATTTTAACTCAGAAGGATTTTGTGATAATAATCTAATCTAATAAATAATTTAATCTATATTAGATTAAATTTATATTAATTATAATTATTATTTTTTTTACTCTCCTTGTTACAGACTCGAGGTTCACAGAAATTCTTAACCTGCTTGAAAAACTTACTCAATTAACGAATGAACAATTTCTAGTTAATTATAATAAATAAAGTGATTTAAAAATAATGGAAAATATTTATTACATTGATTTCTTTTTGTTTGTTGAAGAGTTAATTAATGGCGGTTGCATATAAACGTTGTTAGGTACCCAAATAATTGTGATGGTAAATGTCCCGTTTTTATTCTTCTAATAAATTGTAAAGAAGAAATACAATTATTATAAAAAACAAAGCTTTTAATCGTTTTGATCAAAGATTGTGCATAATATGTACATGAATAATTTTAGTATATTAATTATTAATGAAGGTTTGTGAATAAAAAACTAAAGCGTGGATGGAAAATCTATTTTTTAATGAAATCGTGTAAATTGATTTCACTTTTCTTATTTTGATTGTGCTGAGTTTCGTAACAAAATGAAAAAGATACTCGAACATGAATTTTCGGTCCATTTCCTTCAATGGGCCTAATTTCTGTTTGATGATAAAGATTTATTCGAATTTTGTTAATCAAGAGAAAACTTTCTTTTCATTTGAAGTTAGTCACCTTTTAAGTAAATTAAAATGTCAATTATCAATTATTTTAGAAATTAATCATTATTTTAGAAACTAATCATTATTTTAGAAATTAATCATTATTTTAGAAATTAATCATTATTTTAGAAATTAATCATTATTTTAGAAATTAATCATTATTTTAGAAATTAATCATTATTTTCATTCAATTAGAAAACTGTTTCTTTTAGACTAGTTATCAATAAATAATTATTGATATCAATTATCAATGAAAATAATTTGTTTAATTAACTTTTTATTTCAGATATAAGAAAACAAATATTTTCTTTATTAATTGTCATATTTTAAGAGTCTCTATGTGAGCGGCTTTATTGAGAATTAGCTTGTGTAAGCTGGCCTATTAAAATCACTCTTTGCAGTAAAGTTAATAAAATAATCAATTATTTCATAAACTTAAAAAATAAGCATAGTTCGCTTTTTTTAATCACTATTCTTTTTAATCGTTAGGCCTATTAATGTTATGATTTAAAAAAATGTTGTTTCCAACCACTGTTTTTTTATACATAACATAAGTTCTTTTAAAATGTTTAAAATTCATTTTTGTTGCTTGTTTTTACATTTAAAAAATCTTACCAATTTGATATTAGATAGACTTCTTTATTAATTGAATAAATTGTTAATTTTAATCCTAAAAATCTTTTAAGTTTCTTTTAAATTTAAATTCTGTTTGGCAAATGGTGTTAAAATTTAAAATCAACTAATCCCTTTCAACTGCTACAGAATATAATTATTGAATTTATGAAACGAAGGACAATGCGCTATGTCTGAAAACACACATCGTTTCCTTGGCAACATGAAAAGATGTTTACGTGCCTATGATCTTCACAGTCGTTTCTAAGGATGATTTGTGACTTTTGCCTTAGTAAAATCATAAAAATATGTTCAATGAGTGTCACTAACTATGCAAAGTGATGTTAAGTTTAACAAGAGGAGAGATATTTTTAATTTCATTCAGTGATTTTCAGTTAACTTGTAAGAAAATACATTCAGCCTGCTTTTTTAATTGTTACTTTACTTTCACATTGAAATTTTCATTGTTAAAATGTAAATAGACAATTTTTGAGATATTATTTTGAAAAGCAATGTTTTCAAGTGAAAAGTAAAATACATACACTCTCATTGTTCATGAGAATGTAATAAAATAAATAGAATAAATGAAATAAATCAAAATAAATTTAATTTATTTTTACAGAAAATCATGGACAGTAATTACAACGCGAATATATTAAAATGGTTGCCAGTTCAAGGATCAATTTTAGAAAAATGGTTCAACGATTCTTTGGAACTTGAAGCTATGCTTAGAAAACTTTCATGGGATATTGTTTGTTATGTTGCACACGCAGTCAAAGAAAATACCTTTAATCAAGAAGTATTTTGATATTAATATCTGAATTCACTTCAATATTTTTATTTCAAGACACTTCGATATTTATATTTTAATTTACTTCAATTCTTTTATTTAAATACATTTCAATATTTATATTTCAATTCACTTCAATATTTATATTTCAATACACTTCAATATTTATATTTTAATTCACTTCAATATTTATATTTCAATTCACTTTAATATATATATATTTCAATTCACTTCAATATTTATATTTCAATTTAATTCAATATTTATATTTCAATTTAATTCAATATTGAAATTTTATTTGTTTCTCGCAGTTTTAGTAATGAACAAAATAAACTAAACGAATTTTTTTTAAAAAGATTTACTTAAATATTATTGTTGTTTTCTGTTAGCTAAAAAGAATTATAATAATTGTTTGGCTTGGAATACATTAGAGTATCATTTAATTAAAAAGCTTTGCTGATACTATTGTCAGTGAAATAAAAATTATTTTTTGTTAAAGGCTCTAACGAATTTCGTAAATAGATTGGAGAAATGCATTGAAGATTACAGATCGATTTGGAAATCTGGTGAAACCACGCAGCCAGTTTATAAAGCTAAAGTCCAATTTATAAAAACGAGTTTGCAGCGAAATTTGAATATAGTGGCCAAAGTCATTAGAAATTTAATTTACGATATTATAGATTTGAAGAATGATGAGTTTCTGAAGAATGTTTTTAGGTTTTACATTTATTGAACATTACAAATTCATTTAATATTATTGTATTAGTTCCTTTAAACAAATGTATTTTTTTCAATTTCAACTTTCAATGAATTTTAAACATAAAATATTCATAAATATTCATAATACATGCATAAACATTTTATTCACAGATTAGTTAACGCTTATAACAAATTGTTGGAATTGGATCCAAATGTTTCAGAAACTTCTATAAACATTTTTTCCAACAATTGTCCATCAATGTTAGAACCACTGAAAAAAATCTCCATCACTCGAATATTACAAGTAATTTTTATAACCACCTAAACTTTGGATTTAAAAAAAAGTCAGACCAAATATTTTTAATGCAATCAAAGAATTTAAAAGCATCATGTACAGATTTAATTACAAAAATTAATTAAAAATTTCAGGTTTTAGCAAAAAATAAGGTCGAGGAATATTGTCACGAATTTATTGAATGTTTATTGGCAAATTACCAATGTAATATGGATAAAGAGGATACAAAATCAACAGCTGATGTCGATTTATCTGAAAATTCCAGTATCGAAATTTACAGGTTTGTTGTAATTCAACTTTGTTCAAAAATTCAAAAATGTTTGAAAATGTTTAAACTTTAGGTAATTGATTTAAATAAATTCAATTTATAATATTCTAGAGCCCTTACAAAACACTTGGTACCTCCTGTTACAAGTTTGCCAGCACAAGAAATGGAAGTATCAAATGTAGAATCTGTTCAAATTTTGGTCAATGAGCAAAATAATGAAATCACCAGATTAATGAATGTAATAAATACAGTGTCCCCTCAGCTGTTCAGATCTGATGCTTTAAAAACAGTGAATGGTATTTATCGCCAATTTTCATATATTAATTATCGTAAATTAATTTAATTCATTCCTTATCCTTTGTGTGATTTATTTAATTTCTTTATCACTATTTTTTGATAAAGATAAAGATGTTGTTAGCGATTAAAAAGATAAACTTAAAAATTTAATTTTAATTTATTAAAAAATGAAAATATTTTATTTAATATAAAATAAATAAAGAATATATAAAGAATATATAAAGAATAAATAAAGAATAAATAAAGAATAAATAAAGAATAAGTAAAGAATAAGTAAAGAATAAATAAAGAATATATTTTGAAGACCCTTTTATTAATTTATAAATAATAAAATTCCAAATTATTAAAATTAATCATAAGATAGAAAAACGAGTAAATGATCATGGGAAGGTGTCTTGAATAAAATTTCGATTTAAATGTTTCGAACTTAACAATTTCATTTTACAGACGAAAAAAAGATTCGTGTGGCTGCAATGAAGAAAATTATAAATTTTTATCAAGAGGTCTCCTGGGGATCAATTTCCAGTATTTTGGATCACGTTATTTTGTGGTGGTCGACAAAAGCTTTAGCAATCAGTCACAGTCGTGGAGCACAACATTTCAAAGATTGGCTGCATCGGTTTTTAAAAAAGAATCAAGGCACGCTGAATATTTTTTAATTGAAATATTGCTTTCCACAGAACTTCGCATTATGGAGCAAGTTTTTTTAATTTAATTTTATAAAGTTGACACTTTTCAAACAAATGTGTTATTGAAAAATTAGAAAGCAAATAAAAAAATCAGAAATGAAATAAAAAAGCCTTTAAGTAATTTGTAAATTTAAATAAGAATTTAAAAAAATATTTCCAGTTCCTGTCACTGTGAAACCGACGCTTCAAAATTTATGTGACACTTTGGGATGTTTTGTGACTGTCACTGCTTGGGATGAGCGTTTTAGAAGAGCTTACACTTCTTCTTTTGCATGCAAATCAAAGCCATTGATTGAAATTTCTAAGGTGTGTGTTTTGTTTGTTTATTTTTACATGTTTGCTTTTACTTCTCAAAAAATGGTCCAATTAAAAACGTTTGTTTTAAATTTAATTTTGCAATGCAAACAGGTATAAATTCAAAAAGTATTTTTTTATTTCTTAGAAACATTGAATAATTTATGTCAATTTATTGAATAATTTATGTCAATTTATTGAATAATTTAATGTCGTTGCGTTTTTAAATACAATTAATAAACACTTTTAGGGAACAGATACAGGACACAAATTTTTGGAACTTTTTAGACTCTTAGTTGTAAATAGTAATGAATGTGAATCCAGTGTTGAATGGGAACTTGGAGCCCCTTTGGTTCAACTTCCACTTTCCGAACAAATTGTCGTCCTCCATAGGTAAATTTTTGAAAATTTTTAAACTTTATTATTAGTTATTTATTATTTACTATTTAATTTATTTATTAGTTTAATTTTTTTTACTCAAGTTTTTGATTTTTCAGTGTTTATTTTCTTATTTGAATTTCATTGTCATTAATCGACATTGTTTCATTTTGCTTCCTCATAGGGAAGCATTGCTTATTATCTTTTTCATAAAATGATTTAGAATTTTAAAAGTTTTTGATTTTTGAATAATGGATGTGTTGCCTAATTCTATAGATGTTGGAAATTATTTATTTATTTAATACATTCATGCGATTCAAATTATAACCAATAATTTACTTTTTTATTTTTCACTTTTGCAGACTAGATCATTCAATTCATACGATGAGACTGTGGTCATTGCAAGAAGCTAAAGAAATTGCTCATACTTGGGATTTGAATGTATTTTTTCTTCTAGTAAAAGGCGATGTGGTCAACTGCATTCAAGAAATTCAGTACTTGAAGGTTCATTTTGTTCTGTTCATTTTAAATACAAGATTTAGAGAATGAATTTACACTACAATAAATGTCACAATGTTCAAAATATATTAAAATCAATTGTGAAATTGATTACAAATTGTAGATTGATTTTATGATTTTTATTTTTATTGATTTTTATTAAGATTTTTAAAGATTTTTATTAAGATTTTTAATGATTTTTATTAAGATTTTTAATGATTTTTATTAAGATTTATAATGATTTTTATTAAGATTTTTAATGAATATTTTAATAATGATTTTTAATGCGTATTTTAATCATGATTCTTAATGATTTGATAATCATTATTACAATCCATGTTTACATTACCGTCGTTAATTATTTTAAGAATGTTTTTGTTTAATTTTTTTTGCACAATTTTCGCTATATTCCTCTGTTTATTTTTTGCCATTGATTTATTGCCATTTATTGCTATTCATAGTTTAAAGTAATAGAATGTCTTTTCAGCTTGCTGACCATACAACTACTTTAGAAACAGAACAAATAAGTGTCCAAGTTTATGTCTGTGCTAAAATGAGAGCCAAAATTGTTTCTGAAGTGAAAGTTAACATTGAATTATTACAGGTACTATATTGAAATTAGAATTAATAACCAATTTGAATGTTGTGTGTCATGAATTCAAAAGTAATGCAAGCTATTATCTAAACGTACAAATTTAATTTTGTTAATGAGTTATTTTGATCTTTCTAGTAAATAATGAGAATAAGAAGTAAATAATAAGAATAAGAGGTAAATAATAAGAATAAGAAGTAAATAATAAGAATAAGATGTAAATAATAGGAATAAGAAGTAAATAATAAGAATAAGAAGTAAATAATAAATAATTATGTTATAAAATATTGTTAATAGTTTGAAAAAAAATTGTTTCAGGGTGCGCCTTTAAAATGTATAGACACTTTGGCAACAATTTGTCGTGTAGTTAGTCTTGCCAATTTGCATATGTGCTTCCCGAAGCCAAATTACTGGAGAAAAAACTGTCCTATTGTGTCATCTGTGCCAAGTGCTTATGTTGAAATCTATTTCAGTAAGGAATTAAAATTCTATATTAATTTTGTTAAATTGAGGGGTCCCATGCAATAACCTTTTAGGCGCGCGAATTCTGCTTTTTCTACTTACAGTAAAGGTCAGACAAAGCATGTAAATTAATACACTGTCTGACTAATACTATAAGTAGAAAATAAAAAGTTCGTGCTCCTAATGTGCTATTGCATTCAATTATTCTAATTCTTCTTTTAACACTGCTATACACTTTTTCAGAAAAAGTTCTTCTTCCTGTTTTAAAAGTGTTAGACAACCATGAAGTGTCCAATATGATTTTCCGAATAATGTGCGAAGCCTGGTTGGATTACATTTATTTGCATCAAGTCAAGTTTAGGTAATAATTGAATAAAAAGTACCATCTAAATTTTTTTATTTTTTTCTTAACATTTTTAAAATTACGAAAATAGTTTGTGAATTTTATGAACTCGTATAAATTAAGTCGATAAATTTATTTGAATTGCAAAAAACGAGTGAAAAATTAATTCAATTGTGATAAATAAATGATGTGATAAATTATATATTTTAAATAATTACGTTAATGTTTAATGTTATGTTTTATTCAGCGTTAGGCGATCAATTCGGAATGCTAATTATCGTTTAATTATAAAGTTTAGAAAGATGAAGGTAGAATGTTTTTTGGAGATTTAATTTTTTTCAGTAATTGGGGCGCTTGCCAGCTATTAACTGATTTTGCGCACGTATCAAAATGGGTTATTGATTGTTCTATTATTTCTGAAAATGTTCGGAACCACCTTCTAAAAAATGAAGTTTTGCGTCGGTGTGAAGGAGTCGGTAGACTTCTTTTACGACATCCTGGAGAAGCTATTGCTATGAACAAACAACCACGTAATATTTTAATATTTTCAATATCATTGATAAATTATTTGTTTAAAAATACTATTTTTTTAATATACAGAATTATATGCTGGTACGAATTGTTTCAAAAAATTGAATCGTTTCAAATTGACTGAATCGATTCAAGTTAATTGAATCGTTTCAATTTAATTGAATCGTTTCAAGTTAATTGAATCGTTTCAATTTAATTGAATCGTTTCAAATTAATTGAATCGTTTCAATTTAATTGAATAGTTTCAAATTATTCGAATCGTATCAAACTAGTTCAAACATTTTAAACAGTTAACTCGTTTCAAATCAGTTCAATAATCGTTTCGAATTAGTTGAAAAGTTTCAAATAAATTGAAACATTTCAATTAACAAAAAATCTTATCTTTCAAGTAATAATTTTGTATTTTTAGCACAAAAAAGCAACGAAAATGGATCCATAGAATCTCTTGGTTTAGAACGAATGCCTGCTGAAATGTATGTGCCGAATCAAGAGCAATGGCTTGAACTACGAGCTTCAAAACATTACAATTTTTGTTGCAGTGGCTAATATTTTGACAAAAGCAAAAATGTATTTTTTATATCAGAATAACACGAATAATTTTCCCATTTTTTCCAATTCAAAAGTCGCCAATTATCTTCATTGAAATTATTATTTTATTTTCATTGAAATTATTGTTTTATATCTTCATTGAAATCATTGATTTATATATCTTCATTGAAATAATTGTTTTATATCTTCATTGGAATCATTGTTTTATATCTTCATTGAAATCATTGTTTTATATATCTTCATTGAAATCATTGTTTTATATCTTCATTGGAATCATTGTTTTATATCTTCATTGGAATCATTGTTTTATATCTTCATTGAAATTATTTTCTTATCTTCATTGAAATCATTTTCTCATCTTCATTGAAATTATTTTCTTATCTTCATTTAAATTATTTTATTATCTTCATTTAAATTAGTCTCCAAATGCTTTCAAATTACTATTGAAAGCTCAGTGTAATTAATTTTCAACTGTTTTAAAATGTCTTCAAAATATATCGATTTGAGTTGTGTTATTACATGGGTTTTTATTCCCGAAGCCCAGCACCGAAGCCCTTCTTTTCACTCGGATCAATTTACACCTCTACTTTAAGACGGTCAATGACTTACGAAAATTGCATTTTACATAATAATTAAACATCGAATCTAGTCGCTTTAAATGTCATCCATGATTGTAAAACTAAAAAAGAAGTTTTGTCTTTATTTTCTACTTAAACGCTTAATAAATAAATATTGTAAGTATGTTAATATTAATCATGTACATGATCGACATAGAAAGAACTGGTTTCATTATGCAAGTTTTATTGCTTGAAAAATATTCGAAATATGATACGATATTAGTACAGACACTTCAAAGATTGTTATTTATATTTTCCGAAAGTTCTTACAGTTATACTGAATTTCTTGATATTTTCCGAAACTTGTGTAAGGTAACGGAACCAATAGTCGATCAACATTTTGAAAAATAAAAGTTAGGTTTTTTATAAAATTCAATAAATTGCAAATGAGTCATTCATTTTAAA
>WNHD01000821.1:0-13863 GCA_011057455.1 Ganaspis sp. Gsp50
CCATAGTTGTTTCAACTACAACTCGTTAATTGGGGCCTCCTGGAACTACAGGATGTAGTTAAAAAGTAGTCACATTTACCAGAAACTTCTTTGAGTGAAGCTAATTTTTTTTAATATATGATAAGCTCATTTTTAAGAAGAAATGAAGGTGAAAGTTTGTAAGAGATAATTGAGATAAACTTTGTGAAGAAATAAGAAAAAGAAGGAAAAAGGGGAAAAAGAAAAAAAATGAGTTAAAAAATTGAGTCAAAGTTTGAGAAAAAATGAAGACAAATCAAAATACTTTATCAGAAAGTAAAAATACCTATCTAACCAGTTCTGTCATGGGCACCTGCCCCACGCATGTTCGAATTTTGCGCCAATGGCAATTTCATGATCGGTTACGCCCTGTTAACAGCAACCGGATTCAACGTATTCTAATCTATGGATTTTGATTTTTAATTTAACAACAAAGAAGTTTTCACCAACGCAATTTCACTCTATAGCTGCTTTTTAATAGTTTGTGCATTTTTTCTTTCTTGACATAATATAATGGAATATAACGTGAAATATTCAAACGATATTATGAACATTATCCTGCTCCTTTCGATATTGTATTCATTACCATCCGGAGGAAACTTTTATCTCTTTGCGATAGTATATATCACAATCTTAATGGTGTTCTTTACCATTTTGGAGTATTCGTAATCATCTTGATAATCAACCTAATACTTTATACTCTACTTTTTACTTTACTTTCTGTTAACTCTACAGAGTTTATGTATACAATACGTAAACTCAAAAGCTTTACTATTATTCCGGTTTACAACAGAAAAACTTATGACCAAGATTACCACCTTGGATTGTCTTTATACCAAAGAAATAAAGACTCAACAATCATCTTGATATCTCATTATATGTCAGTATTAATTATACAATCATTGCAAAAATACCCTAAGTAATTAAGCTTAATGAATTTTCAATTAAATTCGCTTTAAAAACGGTCTGAAGAACGAAAAACAATACCCTATTAATGCGGTTTCAGCCAATGTAGCTCCGTACGTGTGTATGTGTAGTTCTTTCAATAGAAATTGACTTCTTTTTATAGAACGTCTAGTTTTTATGAAAGTTTAGTAAGAAGAAGTGGAATAATACTTGAATGGCATGTAACTATCCGTGCACTATAATTTCCAGATAAGTCTTCTGATCTTAATTAAACATCTCAAAGGTGGCATTTCATTTTACCCATTATTGCTTCGGTTATAATTGCAGGTTCATTTTGTCGTAGGAAAAGGCGAATGGCAGATAAGATACAATTGAGGGGATGATACTTTCAGAAAGTGCTAATAAAACTATCATAGACTGCGGGCGTAATTGCACCAACACTAACGCATGTTCCATAAACAAATTGTAAAGCAACAAGGGGAACATCGAACAAGCGAAAGGCCGGCGCTTTGTTTCGGAACAAAACCACTCTCTCTTTGACCCGAAAGTGCACAAACACAATAATCATTCCTCCATATTTAGCTGAACGTGTCAACTTTTATTTTATTCCTTTCAATGTACTCTATTTCATTTTATTCTCATTTTATTCACATTTTATTCACATTTTGTTTTCATTTTGTTTTCACTTTGTTTCCATTTTATTCACATTTTATTCTCATTTTGTTTCTACCTTCATTCTACTTTTACTCTTTACATTTTATTTCTACAAATTACTTTATTCTTATTCATTTTGTTTCACTGCAATCTTTCCTTTTTATGATTGTATGCACATACAGCAACACGTGAAAAGCTCTAAACCTGATCCCGAGAAAGACTTAAATATGCATGAAATGCTTATTAAAGAAATTACCCTCCTGAGGTGTTGTTGAAGAAGACTACATGCTCCAAGGATAATCATCTATCAAGATCCCAAGATGATATGAGATGGGTATGTTCGATTTTAATTTGTTTCTCTCTAACAATTTTGTAACAACTGCTTAAAACACATTTCATACACACGTATTAATTCATCTTTAAATTGAGTCACACGAGACTGTGACTTGATCCGGATGCAATTCATTTAAACGATTTTGGTGTCTGATTTTGCAAACACAAACAACATTAATCAGCTATTACTGTCACTGCGATTCACTATTGCCAGTTTTGACAAATTAAATACGTAAACTGAATTACTTTTGTGAACTAAAAATGCTATTCTTATCAAACAAAAATACTATTTATAGCATTAAATAAAAAATAAAAATTAAATAAAAATGTTATATTCTTATCAACTACAAATCTGCCGTACGAAATAAAAACTTAGGTAAACAACAATGCTGGTATTGTTACTTATCTAAGTTTTTATTTCGTACGGCAGAAATGTTACTCTTCCCAGCGGGAAATTACCATCGACCCAAGCTTGGCCCAAGCTAGAATATCGGCAAATTTCCCACTGGGTTATTTTTATGAACTACAAATATTATTCGATGATCAATTGTGGATTTTTCACTATGGATTCAAAAACAAGAGCAAACGCTAGGTATAAGCAACTTTTGCATGTAATAGACAGGAATGCAATAGTTCAAAAGATTTTCAATTGTATAATTAAAAGCATGAAAACAATTCAAGTTTCGATAAACTGCACAAGCTCATTACCTATAACGCAACTGATGTTTATCGGAACTTTTCAATTGATGCCATAAGATGCAAAGCGTCAAAAGATTAATCTTCAACAAATGGCTTTTTTAATGACTGAGCATGTAAGGAATGTATTACAATTCATCTGCAGAAACAAAGAATATAACAAGTTTGTAATAACAAAGAATGGACAACCACGAACGCAAATATTTTCTTGTACCACAAAAAGTTTTACATACTTGAAATTTTTCAACTTCAACAAATTTGTACACACTTCAAAATTACATCCCTTACTCATCTTTAAAACCACCCTGTATTTCATCATATTTTATTATTTGCATTATTGTGTTAAAATCCATCGTTTGGAATCGAAACAACGATTTTCGAAACATCGAAACGAGTGGAAAGAGTTCTAACATGAATTGTAACACATCTATTGAAGAATTGTTTATTAGACTTGTTTATTAGGCCTGTTTATCCTTTGTTTATTATCGAGAAAACAATAATTCTGCAATTATTTGGCATTAGTCTGCAAGATATTTGTTCTGCAATAATCTTGATAATAGACATGGGAGTGAATCCTCAACGAAGAAAATTGTAAAAAACAAGAAGACCTTCGGTCTCTCAGGCAACAATGAACATCCAAGGCAGCTAATAATCAAGATAATAGCTAATAACGATCAGCGAATCTTTATTGTACATCGCATCCCACACACTAATCTGGTCCAGAGGGACATCCGTTGAGAATGTAATTGGTCTTTTACTGTTATTAAAGTCTTGTAAGTCACTTGTGACAAAAGGAAATCCTTTAATAAGATGGTAACAACTCCATGAGTGTGCGCACTTGTTTCCAAAAGTGTTTCAAGTTCTATCTGGGTTTGTTGACTCTTTCTATAGTACCTCTTGAGGGGGTCACTTCGCAACAAGTCTTCTAGAAGAAAAACCCCCAAGGAAACCGAGGATTAGGATTAAAAATCGATCCTGCTCGACAAGATGTTGGGTGCAAGGACCTAGGGTGGATTTAAAAAACCGGAGGCAATGATCGCTAAAGGTCAATGGCGTTCGTTTGTTTATTATGACGGAAAGTGGTAGGTGGATCAACTGGGTGTCATAGGTGGCATGCGCAAGTTCGATGCTCGGATAGGTGAAAAATCCAAAAATATTCTCCTCCCATACCTGATTAGAAGAAGACACGATAATACTCTTCTTTAATGAGGCAATTAATCCTTCTGCTTGGTCCTTGCTATTTTTTTTATTAACTTGAGCACATTTCAACGCACATCTGGACACAACGTGTCTCGCGAGAGTCAACGATAACACCACTGGCGAACTGACAGAAACTGAGTTAGTTTATTGAAAAATTCTGCCTTTGCTGCTCTTGCGCAGCCCGATTTCCGAATACTATCCCCACTAGTCCAGTCCAACACACCATACACTTCCCATCAACAGTAACGTAACTAGAAAAAGCGTAAAATTCTCCTCTTCATTAAAAAATGGCTTCGTTAAAAAATATAATTGCCTTCAAACTGCTCCAAAGTTGTATAACTGCAAATAATTCACTTTCATCAAAATACAACAAAACCCTTTTTATTCTAAAAAACACTAAATCGAGGTATAATACTGGTCGTGTCATGACCAGTTGCAATAACAAAAATTGGCAATTAATGCAACTTTGAAAAATTGAAAAACTGCAAACCTGTGAAAACAATTCTGCATTCTTTGATTCATTACTATTGGCTGTACGCTTCTGGAATTTGACAACCAATAATGCAAATTTGCTGTTCATGTTATAAAAAGCCACTTTCATGTGCAATTTTATGCTACTATATGCTTCATTCTTCAATGAATTTCACTCATTTCCATTAGGCTCCAAGTCTTTTGATGAATTAATTATGTACTACTGTTTTTGCTTCCTCATAGAGAAGCATTGTTATTAACTATAGTAATAGAAAATTTGACCAAGTTCATCTTCACAAAATTACCATTACAATTGTTAGATAATTAGAAATAAAGGTCATTAATTACAAGTACATTTCGATAAGAAATATCATGGAAATATGTTCTTTATCAGTCCTCTGATTGCAAAATAAATTACGATAATTGTATACATGTCTGCATACACTACTGTGTGAATACTCTTAAAAAATGATATATCTTTTAAACCAGTGGACCCTTTTTGAATTACAAACAATAGTAGCTTATTTGTTCATATCTGTTTTAAAAATACTTAAAATCATTTCTAAAAGAAAATTGAAATTAAAATTTTTCATAAAAGACGGTCCTGAAAAATAAAATTCCCGCGCGGGAACAGATCTCCTGTTTAAAAAATAACCTCAAAATTTCAGCTGCAAAATATTTACAATAAAAGCTCACAACTTGCTGCTCATGATGATGTTCCTTTTCCTTGCAAGAACATTTTGTAATTAGCAATCTGAATTTCAAATTACCATTTGAAAATTAAACCCACAATAACAATTTTCGAGAAATAACACCTCGAGGTTGTGATATGATTTTGATAATGCTGTTCCTTTTTGGAACGCATGACTTAATCTTTAATCGCATTATTCAAACAATTTTTCGTGTCTTTTACTCTTGTTTACTGTCTTTCAACACTCAATGACTTCAGATCTTTACTTGTTTTCCACAATTTTTGTAAAAAGAAACAAACAACAAAAACAACGCCGGGGAGGCAACAACAACGGAAGTTGCTCTGACGCGACACCTGGCGTGAAAGTAGAATTTCAACAAAAGTCCGTGGCAACAAAAAACCTCACTGAGGGATTTACTTCGGAATTTCTAAGCCTCAATTTTAGGTAATATGAAATTCCTCATTATTTTCTATTATTTCGTCTGACTCATAGTATCTTCCTAATTAGTGCTTCTCTATTTCTAAAGAAAAAAATATTGTGATCCGCAGAAACTGAGATGGCGGTACCCACGGCCGGTGTAGGTGAGTGTTGTCTCCTAATTTTCACTCACAATTTCCTTAATTTCAAATTTTAAAAATGTTGTTTCATAGTATACGAGCTTTTTGCCACTATTTACAGTTTTAATTTCAGGATAATTCAAATAAAATTGAAAAATTGACACATCTTTTTTTCTGCCTGCCGCACGTCACATTTTTGTCGTCACGCTTTATTATTTGGAATAAAAGTGATTTTACTATTCACGTGTATTTGTCTTACATTTTAAAGCTCATTAATGATGATGGTCAAATAAAATTAAAATAATTTTACAAAAAAACTACACTCCAAAAGCGTTTATCTGAAAGGTTAATTGTTGCTTAGCGTTTAACCTATATTCTTGGAAGCCATACACTTTTCTTTGGCTCTTATAATGACTTTTTTCTTTTTGCACTTTTGTAGTTGTCCCTAGAAACTTTCGACTATTAGAGGAACTTGAACAGGGTCAAAAAGGAGTCGGTGATGGCACGATAAGTTGGGGCTTAGAAAGTGACGATGATATGACTCTTACGCATTGGACTGGGATGATTATTGGGCCACCCAGAGTACGTTCATAATTTTACAAAATTTGTAGAAAAAGGAGGAAATTGTCTTTTTAAAAATTAGGTTTCTTTTTGCATTAGCTTTTGAAATGTACTCTTGAAATAACTTCCATAAATACATAACATAAAATAACTGATTCTAGTATTTGAAGTTTCTATTTCTATAATTTTGTTGCTATTAATTTACAGTTGTTTAAAATAATTCAATCGTTTTATATAAACTAAATATTACATTTAATGGACATAATGTTGGATGTTGATGGCTGTAAAAGTTTATTTCTCTGTGGAGACCTTACATTTATATATTGTGTATTACTCATACGAAAACATTTACATATTTATAAATTATATTCGCTTAACTCTCAGTACACACATGTTTGAATATTCATTATTCCAATTAATTATTGTTTATATTTATACTTCATGTGTACAGAATTTTAAAAATATCATAACATTTTTAACCTTGGCGTCCTGATTGTAGAAATTTGATTCCTCTTCAAATAATTAAGAAAATAATTATAATAAATAAACAATCAAATTCAATTTCAATACTAAATCATTAACATTTTTCAACACAAGGTTTTAAAATGCAATTAAAAAAATGTGGATTTTGTGAAATGCTCTTTTGCTGTTATTAAGGAATTATTGAAACGTATTTTAAAAATAGATGAAGTTTATTAATATCTTAATTTCTATAAATTAGGCAATTGTCTTTTTATTCCATTTTTTTATTTTATTTGTATTTTATTTTCATTTGTATGCTGATTAAGAAATAAAACCACCAATAATTAAAAATGTTCAAAATAAAACTTTCTTTTAATTGTAAAGAACTTTGAATGGATTTTTTTTAATACTCTTGCTCTATAATTGTTTGTGTATATTTAAAATTATTCTCAATTATTTTCAGACTCCGTATGAAAATAGGATGTACAGTTTGAAAATTGATTGTGGAACAAATTATCCAGACGATGCACCTAGTGTAAGATTTTTGAGCAGAATTAATATGAATTGCATCAATAGTACTACTGGAGCGGTAAGAAATCATTAATGAATGTTAAATACAGTTTTCAAGTAATTTATATGAAATTATATTAACTATTGTTTGTATCCATTTATTTCATGTGAATTTTTGTAAAGTTTTATTTCATAAATAGTCTACAATTTGTAGATCATTTAATTCTTTTTCGGAAACTTTTTACTCTTTCTTAAAATTTGATCATCTAGAAAAAACTAAAATATACGTAAATTATAAAAAATTATTCCAACATTTTGCGTACATTTATTGTAAGCTTAAAGTATGACTTTTTATTATGAATTTTGAAATTGTGTGTTCAAAGGTGGATAACCGTAGCGTGCCCGTTTTAGCAAAATGGCAGCGAGAATATACGATCAAGACTGTTCTCCAGGAACTCCGTCGTCTCATGACCCTCAAGGAAAACATGAAACTTTCTCAGCCGCCCGAGGGCAGCACCTTTTAGCCTAACCATGTAAACCTCTTTCTTCCTAGCTCGAAGGAAAAACTTATTAAGGTACCAAATAATATTGCACTGGTGCCCGGAGAAGATGTACGTTAAGGAAATACTCACCTTTTGCGAGTAACAAGGTGGACACTGCTTGGAAGGTCGAATCTGTACTTTTAATTCAGGGAACTGTTCTCATTTTTCGAAATAGTTTTCCAATACGGCCTGGTTACACTAATTTCGCTTTTAGGATTACCTTTATCAAAGTTGGTGCATGTTTACGTATCAAGAGATACAAATCTATCGGTGTGGTGATAATTTACAATGGGAAGGCAAAAATACTGGTTCGACTTGACAAGATTTATCTACATAAAAGAAATAAATCATATTTTAAATTTGAAGAAACTGAAAACACGAACTGTAATTAAACAATGGAAAGAATCTGTAATGATTTATGCCTTTTTATTTTATTTGTTTTCATTTTTAAACTGGAACTTTTCTCATCTGTGTACTAGCATTTAATTGTATTCATTCGAATCGTGTGTCTTATGTTTCGTATAATATTAAAGTTATTTTGTGAGACATCGTTCTTGGAGTCATAGAGAATGAATTTGCCTTCGATTGAGCGCTTTCACGATTATGTGAAGCAGTGTAATAAAGACAACGTCCACGAAAGGCCTTCTTTCAATCATGAGACGAGCATTTCATAGTAGATGAAATTTTACCCGTTAGAAGGTAAAATGATATAAATAGTGCTCAAGTTATCGAAAATGAACTACAATTTTTCGCGGTTCATATACGATTTACATCTCCGACCAACGGCACATCAATACCGAAGCATTTTCACTAGTACCATTTGAGCACATCGAAAGCTTTTTCATTCCATTTGTCCGTTTTTTTAATGTCCTCTTAATATCAAGACGATTTTAATATTCCAATTAAGTTTCCTTATGCTTCATGATTGACGTATCGATGGCACTAGATTTATAGCAAGATAACACGGAGTACACAAGTAGCTTTACGTTACCTGTACACACTCGAGTTACGCTTTAAAGTAACACGACCCAAAAATGAATTGTGTAAGTTAACATTATTCCAATGAACGTTTCATACAGTGCAAGGGCGGAGTTCCAATTTTATGTTACACTTTAGCTAAAAAAGAAAATTATAATCGAATAAATTATTTAAAACAGAATCATTATTAGTTATTGTTCCAAAAATTGCCAAGTCCATTTTTTGTCATTTCGAGGTACTTATGTATTTGAATAAATGTTGTTTGACACATTTAAGTTTACTTTAAAGTACCAAGCCTTTAAAGTTGAGGATTCATACTGAATTATTCACATAATAATATTTTTCTGATTTATAAAATATTGTTATTCAAGTTAATCGTCAGTAGGAAATTTAAAGATTTTGGTACATAATTTTTTTCTATTGTCAAAATTGTAAATTGTTGGTTATATCCAAATTCAAATTATACCGCGCATTTCAATTACACAAGTGCTGCCTCTATCGGATAATGAAACTACTAACTCGTTTCAATTACAGAATTGAACGGAATTGCATTGCAAAAGATTTTTTCCTCCAAACCAATTTAGCTAAATTAATATTAATAAAATTTTGTCAAATGCTGAAAAATAGTTGACAGTTTTTAAATTTTGTTTTGCTGATGTTGCGAACAGTTTGCTTTAAATTAAGAAAGGCAATATTTTATTACTACGTAGACCTTTCGTTTCTTGGGACAAAGAGTCGATTTGAAGAGTTGAAAATTTCTACCAGGTATTATTGTAATTCGATTTGATATAAAACAAAAGCTTTATAATAAACTTTCTTATTCAAATATTGTAAAATGAAATTTTAAAATGTAATATTTTTTACATTATTGGTACACATTTTATAAACGAATCGTTTTATAATTAACGTTAAGCGATCTATTCACAATTTTTCTGTTTATTTTAGACCATATCGTCCATAACAAAGTTAAAAATACAAAAGGACAAACCAATTTGAGAAACAGTGTGATACTTGAGACCAAAATCTTTAAATAGAAGTAATGAAAGAATATCGTCAAACGTAATAAATATTCAAAATTATTTAAAAAGAATCCAGGAATAACTGGATAAAACAAAGTTCCAGTTGCAATCCCAGCACCCTTTCTACAATTATGTTTATTTTTTAAACAAAAATAAAATGGCATACCATTGTAAAATTTGTAATATTGTCTTAAATGATGATTATGCGTTCCAAGGACATCTTGCAGGAAAAAAACATTTAAAGAATGCTGAACAAAATGATAGAACATCAAAATCAGTTTACATATATTGGGGACATAATCAATTTGATTTTGATGATTTTTTAGCTTTCCTTTCAAGTTTCAGTCAAATTGATAGTTACAAGTTTGGACCATATAAGGATTACGGTATTTTTCAATTTGCAGACAGGTGAATTTTTAATCATTTCAATATTTGTTTTATTCAATTTATTTTTGTTGAATGTAATTATTTCAATTATTTATTAATGAAATTTTATCAACTTTTAATGTTCATTGGGATTCTTTTCAGTCAAGCTGTTAAGAATTTATTAAGCTCTTCCTTAATTTATGAAGGAACTAAATTGTTTATTAAACCTAAGGCAGTACACAAAAATAGTAAGTGTTGTAATTGTTAATTTTATTTATATTTATTTATTATACAATGAATTGGAGAATACACTTTGTATATTTTTCTTTTTCAAGCTCCTAGCAAACAGAAAACAGAGAAGGATCAAAGCGTTGAAGAAGCAGACGATGAAATTTCTTTTAAAAATTTGAAGCCCATTTTTGAAAAAAACAATTTTAACACCCAATTGGATACATTTTTGAAAGCAGTTTCACTGACTGATGCTGAAATACAGTCCATGTATGAACCAATTTGTTTTCATTTAAATCGTTTGTTTCAACAATCTTATCCCAGGTGTAGGGCATCAAGATTTGGTTCAACAGTGACTGGACTATGTTTCAAGAAATGCGATTTGGATATATTTATGAACATAGGTAATTTAAATGCTAATAAGTTGAATAGTTTGAAGCAACTAAATATTGATTCAAACTTGAATTTTTGTCTTAATTCTAAATTTAATCTATCAATGTTGTAAACTATTTAATTATCATTACATTTTTATTTAAGAATATTGAGCTCATTTCATTTTTTGAAACATCATGTACATGTTTTTTGTATCTGTTTTAGGTTTACCAATAAGTTACGATGAAGATGATACATCTCCAAGAACTGTAACTTTTAGAAAAGTTTTCGCAGATGCAAAAAGGATTTTATACAGAAAAAATCAATGTTTTAGCAACGTCGTTCCAATTCCTAGAGCTAAGACGCCAATTATCAAGTTTTTTAATGTACAAACAAAAACTTATTGTGACTTGTCATTTAGAAATAGCTTAGGGGTTCATAACAGTCTTTTAATCAAACACTATTTGTTATTTGACCCTCGGCTAAAACCACTAATGATGCTTATCAAATATTGGTCAAAACTTTGTGACTTTTCGATAGATTCTCGAGGTGGAAGATTAACAAACTACGCATTAGTAATGCTTTTTATATTTTATTTACAACAACCTGATGTCAATTTAGTGCCACCTGTAGCAAAATTAAAAAACTCTTTTAATCCTCGAATTATTGACGGATGGCAAGTGGATTTCAACACAAAATTCCAGCATCACTCAAATAACAAAAGCTCAATTCCTCAGTTGCTATTTGGATTTTTTAACTTCTATGCCAATTTCAATTTCAATGAGAATGTTATTTGTCCTCTTGATGGCAAAGTGTACAACAAACTGTTTTTCAAAGACATTGATCAACTTCCAAAAAGCATGGACAGGTAAACTTTTTAAAACATTTTATAATTATTTTAAAATATAATACAATTGTTTTAAAGTAATTGTAAAATAATTGTTTTCGACAATTTTTACTTATTTCTTGTTTATTTATTGTTTTTGTTTATTTTGTTAATTGTTTTTTTATTTTTAATGTATTTTGTATGTATGAAATAAATTCGATAAAAGCTCGAAAATGAACAATTTCTCAGAGCCTTTTGTTAAAGCACATTTAGGAAAAAATGTAAAGAATGTATAAAAAAAGTAATAAAATTTTATTTTTTACAGGTACAAGGAGTACATGGGAAGTACTGAAAATCCTATCCCACTGAGTGTTCAAAAGCCAATTTGTATACAAGATCCAAATGAACTCAATCACAACTGCGCTAGCAACGTCACTAGCTTTCTTCTAGAAATTTTTCAAAAACACCTCTCCACTTCCGCAGATGTTTGCGAAAAAGCTGTAAGCGGCGATTGTTCTCGACTACTATTGAACTTATTCCAAACAATGCCTGAGATAGCTAAAAACATTTCGAAAAAGAGTTCGAAAAACATTCAGTTTTCAATCTTCATTCAAAACTTCCTTCAACCTGAATCAAGCGATGACAATGTAACTGTCGACAGTGGAAAGTTTACATTGGAAAATCTGTTTAACATTGTCCTGGAACTGGTGAAAAACATTTTCATGAAAGTATACAAAATGAAAGTAGATGTCTTTACCATTGCACGAGAACAAAAGCAACAAAAAACCAGTGTTGATTCTGATGTTCATACTAAAAACAATGAAAAAATTTTACTACATTGTACGGGAAATCAGTGTTTGTGGAAAGATAGAAAAATCAAATTTCTTACCTTGGATCCGAGCTACAGTGCAATTGAAAAAGAGGTAATAATTTCTCAACAGATGCTGAAGAAGAATGAACAAGATAGTAATCAAGTAAACATTGCCCTTAATTGTCTCTTTGAAAAGTTGCAAAGTCCACCTAAAGTGATATTGACTCTAAGTAATGAGAATTCTGAAAAGTTCTACACAGAGTTTGCGAGTATTTTGAAGACCAAGATACCGTCTATAGTCGAAAAAACTTTATTTCACATGGTACAATACAAAAAAAGTTCAATAACGTTTGACAGATATGAAGAGTCTCCGAAAGACTAAAAATTACACAAATTACAAAAGTAACAGAAGCTATTAATTTTTTCAGTTATGTTCAAAACAATAGACAGTATTATTCGTTAGAAAAATACAGAAAATTTAATTTAAAATAACTATAGAATGAATTATTTTATTTTTTCTTTTTATAAAATTGTCAATACATTTGTAAAAAGAAACTTGTTTTGCGTTTTATAAAACTTCTGCGTACTTGTAAAAAGTTTTTTATATTTTTTTAAGTAAAAAGCCCTATTCTTTGTGTTTTTAAAAATAATTGTAGAATAAAATTGTGTTCCTTCGAGTCAAATGCATAATGTGTTTAACTGAATTTAAATGATATGCATAATCTCAAATAATAGATAATGTAAATTAATTAAACTATGTAAATACACCTAATAAAAACATTTGTTTATTAATGAAGTCATTCAATTACAATACATTTTATTACAAACTATTTCCTTCATTTCATACAGAGTAGATACATAATTTATTTGAAAAATTAATTGGCAGAGAGTCAATAATACGGGAATATGTACAAAAAATTATTCAGATGTATTTAAGCAGACATGGGAGGCATGATTTCCATTCCTTTGCATTCCAAAGCAATTTTAACACCCAATATAAATAAGCCAACACTTTTTACGAAACACCTAAAAGAATTAAATTCTTATGTAGAAGTAATGAAAATTATACAAATAATATGTAACTTAATTAAGAGGTCTCTTTAACATGAAGTAATAATTAACTTTAGAGACTTAATTCAATTTCGGAGCAAGCTCCATTTTTCGTTTTCGAGTTTCTAATGTTCCTTTAATTAAAATAAGGCCTATAATGAATAAAGTTTTAAAATAATTTGTATTTTTCTGTAAATATTTTATAAATTCATCTTTATAATTTTAGTACTTTTAGTACTATATGTATATTTGAGGTTAAGACACAAAAATTGTTTATTATACATTTTTATTACTTAAAACATACATTACCATTTGAATGGGTCTTCATATATATTTAAAATGATCTTTTGAACACTTGCCATGTTTCTAAATGACTATCAAACTCAATTAAATGTTTTAATAACCAAATTTGTGATTTTCAGACAAAGTCAAAGAACGCGTGCTAGAGCAGGGCTGTGAACTTAGTCAATAAATTTTACGTAACAATACGTATTTTACTATAATGATTTACAAATACAGTAGGTTCTCACTAAGATGAACCCGAATAAGATGAACTCCTCAATAAGATGAACTTTTTGGACTTACTAAGATGAACTTTCTTATCCCCTCTA
>WNHD01000821.1:13874-38386 GCA_011057455.1 Ganaspis sp. Gsp50
TATAAGGAAATGAGGAGAAGTTCTCAGAGAAGAGTGGAAAGTTCATCTTACCAAGTCCTTCCGGTTCCGATAAGTTCATCTTATTAAGAACTTACTGTATTTAAATAATTTTTAATAATTTCTTAGATAAATAATTTGCATAATTTCTTAGATAAATAATTTACATAATTTCTAATATAAATAATTTATATAGAATCAGTAGAATTGATTATTTATTAAAAACAAAACATTGTTATATAGAATATTCCTTTATTAAATCTATTTACCATCAACATTTTAAGTAATAAACTTACAATCTTATGAAAAAGTTATAAAATAAAATTCTCCGTTATCAGTAACTTTTCTTAAGAAAATAAAATACTTTCATATACGTTTCTAAAACTAATTTTCTAAAATAAATCTCATTTTCTTGTCTTTGAGAAAAAAGTATTAGCCACGCTTCGCAAAAAATCGTACATTTATCAAAATATAAATTAAAATTAATTAAAGTTCAAAATTGTTTTGATTCAAAAATGAAGAGAATTTTCATTGCAAACCAACTCTTTCTACGAATAAGAATTTCACTGATTTATGATAAAAGTGGAAAATTGATGTAATATATTTATAAAAATGCAAAACATGTCAAAGTACAATCAAAGATGATTTTAAAATTCGTATTGAGAAACGAATATGAATATCTTAGCAACAGCGCTTCCAACAAACATTGTGTTATGATAAATTTCCATGCTAAGATCCAGCTCAATTTCTTGCGGCCCTTGAATGGGTTTTACTAATGCCAGGACTACTTGAGAAGAAGCAGGTCTACGCATTGCAAAACAGGATTCTGTTGCTCTAATCACTCCAGGAGGTGCTCTAGCTTCCATAAAAGACATGCTGAATTGTAAAGTAGACCCTGGTAAATGCGTTCCCCTCATTGTAAAAAGTTCAAGTTGCCCACTTCTTGGCATTGGCAAATTACTCACAAATGTTATAAAATTGTAGGAATAATGCGACGGTTGACGCAAACATGTCTGATCTGTTATCTCACAATACCGAGAAGCTTTTACGCATCGGCTAAAAATAATTAAATTGTTATGTAATAAATAAATTATAATGTAATGTGTAAATTATTATGCAATGAGTAAATTATTATATAATAAGTAAATTATAATGTAATGAATATAAATACAAGTAGAATTCAGTCACTTACTTCTTTTTGTCTTTATCTAAATAATAACCCGAAGGACAATCGATCTTGTTGCATCGGAAACCTCCTCGAGTGTTTTGACACATTTCATTAGAATTTGTGCAAACTTGACCCATGGTGCATTCATCAATATCTTTAAATAAAAGTAACAACAATAAGAAATTAATAATATTCGTTATTGACGTATTTGTATTATTATTTTATATTTAGCGCTCTTGTTCTTATTTAGTTCTTTCTTTCTTGTATTCGGCATAAGCCCGTCTCATTTTAAATAAATAAATTAATAAATAATCAGGGTTTCTACAACTCTGGAAAACATGGAAAACTTGGAATTCTCGTAGAATTTCATTATTCCTCATGGAATCATGGAAATCTCATGGAATTTTCAATCATATCATATATCAATCATATCAACTTAAAATTTCTTTAAAATATTCCAAAATACTAAAAATCGCTTTAGAATATTTCTAAACACTTTCCAATATTTCAAAATTTTAAGAAATACTTAAAAATATTTAAGTGTATTAAAATTACTTTAAAATACTTAAAATATCTTAAAAATATTTCCAAATACTTTCCAATGATTCAAAATACTTTAAAATGCTTTAAAATACTTAAAATGGCTTTAAAATATTTTGAAATACTTTAAAATATGTAAAATGTAAAAAACATTTCAAAACACTTAAAACTACTTTAAAATACATCAGGTTACTTCAAAATGCTCAAAAATACTTAAAATTACATTGAAATATTTTAAAATAGGTACTTAAAAATGATTCAAAGTAACTATTTAAAAATATTAGTATTTTAAATATTAAATAAAATATAAGCAGATTTAAAAATGCTTCAAAATATTTAAAAATACTTAAAGACATTTAAAAAATTTGAAAATACTTAGAAAATCGTTTTAAAATTAAAAATAATGGTTTTGAGTAATTCAAATTCTATAGAAAATTATTTTTCAAAAACCTTCATAATTTTAAAAGTAATTTAAGTTCTTACAAAATATTGAAAAATTCCTGTTTTAAATAAAAAAATGCATTAAAAAATATCATGGAATTTTTTCTATTTTATTCATGGAAATCATGGAAAACTCATGGAATTTTGAGGAGAAAAATTTGTAGAAACCCTGAATAAATAGATGAATAAATTGAATAAAAAACTAAAATTAAAAAATTAAATAAATAAATATTACATGTATTTGTATTTTATTTTAAAATAATCCTTTAATCATCCTTTATTCACTATTATAGCAAAATTACTAAAAATCATAATTGCAAGATTATTTCTATCAAATTAGAAAGTTAAAATAAAAGTTTTGTCACCTTGGCAAGTGCGACCATCGACTCCAATTCTGTAGCCTTCAGGGCATCTGCACTTGTAGCTTCCTGGAGTATTGTCACACATTCCTATGCAGAGATGGTTTTCCTTAAATTCAACACATTCGTCTATGTCCGCACAAGTTCTGTTATCTGCATTTAATCTGTACCCAGGCTCGCAACTACATCTGAAACTACCCCACGTGTTTGAACATTTGTGTTGACAAAATCCTCGCATCGCTTCGCATTCATCAATGTCCTGACACGAGCCACCTGCCCTCACAGAATTTTCGAATCCCTTTTCACATTTGCAATGAAAAGAGCCCACTGTATTTTCACACTGACCTCCAGGTCCGCAAATCTTGTTTCCAAATAAGCTGCATTCATCAATATCCACACAATTCTTGTTCGATCCCACAGAGTGACCTGAAAATAATTTTCCCTATTATTATTTTATTTCCAATTAAATTTTTAAAAATTAAAGAAATATCAGAATTTAACGATCACTCCGAGTTAGGATTCAGGAAAATTCAGGAAATTAAATTCGCTTTTTTAATAATTGCTTCTTCATTGTCCAAGTTCTGTTTTATGTTTATTTTAATTATTGGACTATTTTATGATATATTTTATGACATCTTCCAAATTATTACCTGGAGGGCAGATGCACATGTAACCACCTTGTCTATTTTCACAACTCTGACCCTTGCTGCACTCGTGGATGTTTTCCGCGCATTCGTCAACATCTACACAATATTTTCCGGATGTAGAATCTGGTTTATAACCAGGCCCGCACATTACTCTTGGTTCACATCTGTATGAACCCATAGTGTTAACGCAAATTTGCGTATTTCTTTTCCCACAAGGGTTTGGCGAAAACTGACATTCATCCACATCATTGCACTGTCCACTTCTTCCTACTTCGTATCCCTTTGGACATTGTATCCTAGGTCTAAAAACACAAAAATTCGGTTCAGTAAAATAACAAAAAGAAATTTTTTTACTTTATATAAAATCGACTTTACACGGCTTTCTCAACTGCTGCTGAGTGATAGAATCTTCTTAAATAAATAAATATAAATAAATAAATAACTGAAATAATAAAACTTCTTCTTCTTCTTCTTCTTCTTGTTTTATCGCCTTGGTGTGGCCAATTCAAGCATGAATAAAACTAATGAAAAAAACTGATAATAATGATCTCTTATAATATTATTATAAAGAGTAACATTCACCTCGTTTCAAAAGGTTGTTTAGTTGTCTGAGAAACGCGTTGAGTAGTTTTTATTGTCGTTCTTTCAGTAGTTATCTTAGCGACAGTTGGTTTTGTCGATTCCGTTGAAGTTATAATTTTCGTAACAGTGGTGGGCATGCTTGTGGAGATTTTTTCCGTAGTTGAAGTTGAATATCTTGCAGGATACCTACTAGAAATTCTTCTTGTTGTGGGTTTTAGAGTAGTGAAATTATCCCTGATTTTGTAGCATCTGAAAGAACCTAAAGTGTTTCTACAAAAGTATCCATCTACGCAGTTGTGGGTTCCGAGAGAACATTCGTCATCGTCTTCACAAATTTCGGTTGCGGCATTTAGAGTGTATCCTGTTCCACAGGACAGAAATCTCACGCAGGCGAAACTTCCAAGAGTATTGTCACACCTTTGAGTTGGTAGACAATTGTCTAATTTGAGCTGGCATTCATTTATGTCAACACAAGCCTGAGTCAAATTATCCCGACGAAATCCGGTTTTACACTCACAATCGAAACTTCCAATACTATTTTTACAGTTTTCATTACTGCTGCACGCATCTTCGATTTCCTTGCACTCGTTGACGTCCACGCATCCTTGCTTTTTCTCATATCTGAATAGTTAATTTGTGATTAAATTCATTTGCAATTAAATAAACTTGTGATTATATTAATTTGTTTTATTTAATTAACTGTAAGAAATTGTAATTACAGGAATTATAGTTTCTTATTTATAAATTTATACAATTTAAAACAAAAATACAATTTAAAGAAATCAACACATAAATTTCGAAAATTGATTTGGTCTTTCAATGAATTAAAAAATACCTCATGCCTTCAGCGCAAGCTTTTGAGAGAGCTGCAGTGATGGAAGTAGTGAACGGAGGAGCTGTTCTTCTAGTAATTGGTGTCGGATGTCTTGCACAACTGAATCCTCCGGGTTGATTGTAGCAAACTTCACTTCCGCAGGAATGAGATCCTTCAGCACATTCATCAATATCTTAAAAACAAATTTCATTATTGATAAGAACGTATAAACAAAGCTTCCTTCTGAGGGAGCAAAAGATTAAAAATAAAGTCTTCAATTAAAATATTTATTAAGTCCCACTTATTTTTAATTTTTGTCTACTAAAGGTTCCTCATTAGAGAAAGGTTTAAGATTGTAAGAGACAAAATTAAAGGAGACAATTTTTTGTAGATAATTTTCTACATCTATAGAATTTTCTACATCTTTCTACATCTATCTATTATTTTTAGAAAATATATTGATCTTAGTTGGAGACAATTTTTTATCTTTGAAATTGCAGAAATTATTAAATTATCTACAGAGAATTACAGAATTTTTGATCGACATAAAATAAATAGAAATAATCTATTTTGTAGTCGTTTCAGGCACCTTTCAACGCGGAGCGTCAAGTTTAGTTAATTTTTAAAATCTCTAGAATCAATTCGTGCAAAGACAGTTTAAAGTATTTAAAACTTGCAAATTTCACAAAGAACAAACAAACATGCTGGGTTTTGCGAGGTTTCATGCAATCGGAAATGCGACAAAGCACGACCAAGACGTAATTTTTCCTTCTTGTATCTTCCTTGGAAATCTACTGTTGTATTTATTATTTATGTTAATATTAATTAACTGACCAGAACATCTTCTCCAAATTGGATGGTACCGATAACCTTGGGGACAGGCTGGTCTTCTCTGCAAAGACTTTGACGGAAGTGGAGGCCTTTCGCACCTGGAAACAAAAATTTACTGTATTTTGTAACTTTCAAGCAATTTATATTTTTGTACTTTATTATTATTTATTATATCTATTACTTATTATTTCTACTATTTATTATTTCTATTATTCATTATTCTCATCATTTCATAATATAATGCATTTTTACACATTGTTTTGGATTAATTTTTATATTTAATATGCGATACCTGTAACTTCCAGGAAGGTTGACGCATCTCTCAAAAAAACGACTTTCACACTTGTACTTGCCAATTAGACATTCATCAATGTCCTCGCACTGGCGAGTTTTTAGTGAATACTCGTACCCTGGAGAACAAAGAGGCAAGCGAGTTACGCACTCATAAGAACCTTCTCGATTAACACAATAGCGATGAAGTTCCAATGAACAAGAATGAATATTTTCAGCACACTCGTCGACATCTAAACAACTTCCATTAAAAATACGTCTAAAACCTCGACCACAAGGAGGTGCTGAATTGCAAATATAAGAACCATTTGTGTTTTCGCATATTTCAGTGCCCTGTAAAAATATTAATTTATTAATTATATAATATTATTATTAAATATAATTTAATAAATACATTTTAGTGTTAAAGACAGTTAAAACCAGTTAAAAACAGTTTTGTTAAAGACAAAAGGGAGCTTTTAGAAAGAAAAAATCGGTACTTGTTTGCAATGATGACGACCCAAAAGGCACTCATCGACATCTTTGCATCCTGTGATTGCGGGGTCGAAATACCATCCTGTGGTGCATAATGGAGAACAATCAAAGCTGCCAATTGTATTGAAACATCGCTCATGATCTCTGCAACCAGGACCCTCGAGGCATTCATCAATATCAATGCATTTTCCCGATTCGGATTTTTGCCTAAAACCTTTTTCGCAATTTCTTGGTCTAAATCTTTGAATTGAAGTTTTATCGGTAGGCTCGCAAGCGTAAGAACCATTGGTATTTACACAACGATGAGTTCGTTCAAAACAAGAATGTAAGCCCAGGGTGCATTCGTTTATGTCCTGGCAACTATCATTTTGGAAAAAAAACCCTCGAGGACAGGTTGGAAGACAGTCGTAGCCTCCGATTGAATTTCTACACCTTTCTCCAATTCCACAGGCTGTCCATCCACTCACACATTCATCGATGTCTAAAATTGAATTTAGATTGAATTTAAATGAAAATTGAAATTAAACTGAAATTGAAATTAAACTGAAATTGAAATTGAACTAAAATTGATATTGAAATTAAATTGAAACTAAACTAAAACTGAAAATAAATCACAATTGGATTAATTAAATGAATTAAATGAATTTCTATTTCTTTTAACGGTATTAATTATTATATAATTATATTAACGATTCATTCACAACGTCCAAAAATTAAATTTATTTGTTTTAAAGAAAAAATAATGTTTTAAGAAAAAATAGGAAGAAATAAATAAAGAAAATGAGCAAAGGTGAAAAAAGAAAAGTTTCAGAAAACGTACCTTCACAATTCTGGGTTTCATTATTATAAGAAAATCCTAGGGAACAAGTGTTCTCGTCTTTGGGTTCTAAGTCGCTCGTTTGGTTCTTAATTACGCCTTGACTTTGAATCTCTATTTCTTTATCTTGGATATTAGTTTTTGGAGTGGATGTTTCCTCAAAACTTTCACATCTGTAGCTTCCAGGTTCGTTAATACATCTCTCTTTTTCTTCGCATGAATCTAGTTTTTCATTACACTCATCTATATCTACACATGAATCGCCAATCACTGACAATTTGTATCCTAGTGCACAAGTAATTTCATTTTGCGAATTTGCCTCCTGATTTTTATTCTGATTTAATTCCCTGGAAAAAATACACTCAAAACTACCAATTGTGTTCAGGCAAAGTGATTCTGGATTAGGACATGAATCCCTTATTTCCAAGCATTCATTAATATCTGTAATTTTAAAGAATGTAAAATCATGAAATCATGAAAAAATCAAAATTTTTCTTGCAAATGGTTCGATTCTTTGTTATTATATTAAGTGCAGATTGTAGGTATAATTAAATTAATAACTGAATCAATTATGATTAAGTCAAAAATAACCGAGTGATAAATTTATATTTATAATCATTAATGAATCAATAATGGTTAATTATTTGATAATTCTAATTGTATGAAGAGATAAAAGAATTTAGAAACAGACAAGCGAACATTGGTTGTGAATTGTAATGTAAAAAATAATATTAATATTATAAAGAATTAATTTATTAATATTATAAAGTACTAATTTATAAATATTATAAAGTACTAATTTATTAATACTATAAAGTATTAATTTATTAATATTATAAAATATTAATATTAATCTTTAAAAATATTATACATAATACTAAAATTATTGTTCTTTGGTTACTTACATGCTTAAGTTTCAAATTACATGCTGCAATGTTTAAGGAATTTTTCTTTCGAGTCATTGAACTAATATATAGGAGAATTATGGAGCTGGAAATATTTTTAAGTATGATTCTATTCACTTTTGTTAGTATAGAAGTTTAAAAGATAATGTTTAAAGTTTGTATTGTTTAAAAGAATGCAATCATTCACTACCTATAGAGTATATGAAAAAAAATTGAGCGTGACAAAAATAAAGAGTAAAAATAAATAAAAAAAGTAGATAAATAAAAATACAAAAACAAAGTGCATAAATAATTACCAACACAAGAAGATAGATTAGCATTGTACATGAAACCTATTTGGCATATTATTTCACAATCATAACTGCCCTCATTATTTTTGCAAATCTCTACTCCTGAGATACAATTATAAATTCCTTCTGCACACTCATCAATATCTAAAAAATATTAAGAAAATAATAACAAATAATAATAAAAATATAATAATAATAATAATTAATAATAATAACAATTAATATCTTAAGAAATTTATATTCTATATATTTATACTTTATAAATGCTTATGGTATATTTTGTAACTTTTTTTATATTACTTTTTCATAAATATTTATTATATATTTTGGAAAATACCTATGCATTTGCTGGTCTCAAAATGAAATTTAAATCCTGAAGGGCAATCTGTTTCATTTTGTGATTTGTGACAAATAAAACTTCCCTTCATGTTGACACAAATGTGACCTTCTTCAGAACAAACTCCCGGAATTTCTGTACACTCATCAATATCTAAAATCCAGCAAGAACTTTTGAAAATCAAATTAGCGTCAAGTTTATCAAAAAACAGTTATCTTTTGACTGGATCATAAAAACTGATAAGGATTACATTCAATTTTTTATTATTTCAAGTTTGAAAATCAAGTTCATATTTTTCAATTAATTAAACATTCAAATGAATACGAACATGCATTGTCTTCTTCGTTATGGTTCAAATTTGCATATGAATTGCTCGTTAAGTTTGGTTTTTAACAAACAAATAAACAAATAAATTTCAATCATAAATTGCTCTTAAAATTGAGTTCTCAAAGTTTAAATAAAATCAATTTAATTAAAACAATTTCAAATTAATTTTTGAATCAATTTTAGAATCAATTTTAAAATCAATTTTAGAATCATTTTTAGAATCAATTATAAAATAAATTTAAAATGTTAAATAAAATCAATTTTCTCACATACCAGTGCAATTCCCTGTCTCGTTGTTCCAGTTGAAACCAGGTTGACAATTTTGTATGTTTTTTTGAACTGTGGAATCAATATTAGGACTTTCTTGTTTCTCAAAGACACACAAGTAAGATCCTATTGTATTTTGACATTCTCCTGAACAAGGATTTTCTTGGCATTCGTCGACGTCTGGTCGTAAGGAGATTCGAACCAAGTCGCATGATCAAAGCAGATGGAAAGAAGCAGGTGAAAGATTTTGTGGTTTTGCAAAATAGCAGCATCCAGAGCATATCAAATGCAATACGTACCATCGCAGGCTTGAGTTTTAGAATTGAAGCGATAGCCAGCAGGACATCCTAGAGAAGATTCAGTTTCTTCCAAGCGAGTCGTGGTATTTGCCATTTCCGTTGTAATTGGAGAACACGAGTGACCATCTTTTGCGAGTTGATAACCCGAATCGCAGCTACAAATTACCGCAAGCCCCGTATCGGTGCAATTTTGCTCACAGGGATTGCTGTTACTGTTGCATCTACAAGAACACAAGAAATTATTTTCTGCATTTTTTATTTTATCTTTGTTTAGTTTTTTTGAATCAGGAATAATGATCATTTGTTCAAGTATTTATGTCTAATTAAAATAATTAAAAAGAAAAATAATTAAAAATAAGAATAATTAAAAATTCTTGCAATTAATCCAAAATATTTTTGGAATAAGAATGAATTGTAAGTATATTTTTATTCTTGAAACGAGAATTCTCTTCTTTCAGTGTGCACACTAAATTGTTATGGTTAAATTAAAAATTTATTTACTTACACTTGTGAATAATTAAGTTCATGCAAGGTGAGTTCAAAATGATTAAATTAAAAATTAAATTGAATTAAATTTGCGAGATAATTTGATAGTTTTGAAAAAGTCCTTTACCTGTCGCTGGTTGTATTCTGTTTGCAAGTTCTACCATCTTCAAGAAGAATATATCCTTCATTACAAGCACAATAATAGGAACCAGAAGTTGGTACGCAAATGTCGGTACAAAGCATTCCTTTCATAATCTGGCAGATGTCGTCTATGTCTAGACAATAAAAATCTCGTCTTTAAACAGGTTTAATTACAAACAATTCTATTCAGGAAGTTGATTTTCTTTCGTACTCTCTTATAAATTATAATTGACATTCTAAATGCAATATGAGAACAAATTTTCTTCTATTTGGAAAATTTCTCGTCAGAAAAATCGGATAATTTGGAAATTGAATACAATGCAAAAATTTTTTATTGTCATTCAATTCAGTTCTCGTCATTGAAAGCAGAGAATAATCGTAAGAAATTTTCGAGAATAATCTGACGAAACAATCTCTTAAGTAATTCTTGAGAAAAATAAATCTTAAATTCTTAACAAAATATAAACGTTAAATTCTTCAATAAATATAAAGCTTAATTCCTAAATAAATATAAATCTTAATTCTTAATTAAATATAAATCTCAATTCTTAAATAAATATAAATCTTAATTCTTGAATAAATATAAATCTTAAATTCTTAGAGAAGAATTCAATGACAGACAGTACCAAATTTTGTGAAAGATGAAGAGGTAGATGAAGGATTTGAAGATAGATCAGTCGTTAAATTTTCGTTCTCATTTAAAGAGACAGATTCTGTTGCTTTTGTGGAAACGTAGGTGGTAGTTTCATTGCTCCCGTCACTGGTGGTAGTTGGAGAGGATTCATGGCAACACTCCAGAAATGCTGGATCCCATGGCTTTCCCAATTGCAACTTAAGAGCACAACCTTGACCTCTTGAACCTTTTAGGATTCCTGAAAGCAAGTATAGTATTTATAAATAAATAATGAGAGAAAATATATTTCAATAAAATGTTTCAATATAATATTTCAATAAAATATTTCAGTATAATATTTAAAAATAATATTCATATTAATAATAAATTTTTTTTCAACTCAGAAATAATGAACTTTACCAAGTTTGCATCCCTCGCAACAATCTTTTCGATAATCGCCCATTCCAATAGGAGTTTTCTTCTGACTGGAAGATCCTTGATTGCAGCCTTTTCCAGAGCGTGCATCTTCTTTTCCTTGAAGACAGCTTTTTTCTCGATAAGCTTTTATGCAACAAATATTGACACCTTGAAGACAAAACTCTTGCTCGTCGTCATTAATTCCGGGAACTGGACCAGAAAACTTTTCGCATTTTAGACCCTCTTCGGCCCAATTCTTTCCAAGATCACAACATTTATTCAAGGGAGCCTCCTGTGTCTTGACCTCTACATTACATTATTAAAATAAATTACATATAAAACTATTTTATTGTTATTTAAACATTCATGAAATTTTCCCATTAGACGCTGCAAATTTGTATAAAGTCCTACTTTACAATGGGGACAAAATTATTTATCTCTTTCTAGAAATAGATTTATGTCGCCAGATGAATAAATTTTGAACTTGGCAATCATAATTTTCTGAGAATATTTGAATTTTGCAATTTTTATTTGAATCAATTTTATATTCCACTGAGTGGATTTTTATTTTATATTCCATTGGGTGGATTTTTATTCATTTTTTGTTTACGGTTAAGCATTTATTTGTTGTTTCATTTTCTCTACTAAAGTTATTTTTTCTTTGAAAATTCTCATTTTTTACTGATTCAGTAAATCGTGAATTGGAATCAATAATTTCAATCGTTCTCAATAAGTTTTTTTTTATTTTGATAAAAAAGAAAACAAGGCTTCCCTATGAGGAAGCAAAAGCTTTTTCAATGTTGACTGAAACTGTAATTAATTTGTTATTATAATCAACATAGAAAATAATTTTATTTAGGTAATATTGTAAGAAATGAAATAATATCGGGGCAGAAATAAAATCGATCCCAAAAAAGGGTGTCACTACCATGATTGATTAGAAAAAGGAGAACAAGGACAAAAATCATATTCATATTTCATGGGCTGCGTTTAAAAGCAATGACAAATTTAAAATTTATTCTATTTATTCAAATTTATCTTCTATTCTCTGGACGTAATATTACATTTCATAGAGTTAAATCTCTCTGGGGAATTTTTTGAATGTAAGCTGTGATTAGAAAAACGATAAATAGTCGTTTATTGTGCACTTTTATCAAACTCATCTTTGCAAAAATCTATGCAAAAACAACATCACAAAAATAATCTATACGCCTTATATTCTAATGCTTTGATCAAATAATTAAGAAATTAATAATAATTAATTAATTTTTTCTTCACTAATCGTGAAAAGCAGAGAAAGTTGTTTAAAAATAATTAAAATCAATTTTGTCAAGTTCATAGAATAAAATTGTGTAAAATTAAAAATTACGATTTGTGACTCAGTCGTAAGGGAATAATTAAAATTAATATGTTTATTGAAATGTTAGCGGACTGTATCAATCAAGATGCAAATGTATATTAATTGAAAGTTATGATTCTGTTACGGTCACGGTCTCTTCATGGTTATGATATAAAATTGATTGATTATTAAGTGAAATGCTACTTTGTTGAAGCAGTAAATTTTCATTTCTGATAGGTCAAAACCTGCAATGAAAGAGTAGTGAATTTAAATTTCTTTCGTAATCTAAATTGTGTGTTAAAGAATTTTTGTTGTAAAATCTTCTTCAAAAATAGTATTGAATGAAAGATAAAGTAAATAATAATTATCAAAAGAAACAACAGAAAAATAATTAAAATTTGACAAATATTCACTAAGTATAATTGTAAAAGAAAGAAAATTATAAAAAAAGAAAATTATAAATTGTACAAAAACATACATGAAAAGTACAAATTATAAAAAATATATAAACATTAAATCATAAAAAAAGAAGTCTAAATTATTCGAAATATACAATAAAAATATAAATTATAAGCAAAATACAAAACAATTTGTAAATTAAATAAAAAATGATAAAAAAAACGTAGTAAAAGAGATTAACTATAAAAATCAAACAAAAAATTATAAAAAAATGTAATAAAGGAGATTAACAATAAAAATTAAACAAAAAAATAAATAAATAAAAACACGTAATAAAAGCTAGATTAACTTTAAAAATTAAACTATAATTGCCTTTCAGTAGAAATAGAAGTAGGCCAAAGAGAGCAAAATCCCTTGCTTGTAATTCCATCCTTCAAGATTCCAGTAAATCTCTCTCGAGTTTTTTATTTTCTAAAAATTGTTTCTTTTACTCCTTTTCAATTTTCTCGTCTTTTATGATCCTTTCTTTTTCTTCTTGCATCAGGACTTATTTTTCACCCTCAACTGTAACGTCACAGGTTCATTGGAATAAATTAGAAAAAAAAAGATAAAGTGTATCTCTATATTTTTCCAGAAATAAAATGTTTAATATGTTGATAAAAAGTGCACCACGAAATACGATTCAAATTTGTCACTCGCTACAACCGCTTGGTAAAAACGCTCCTCGATGAATAAAAGCTCTCAAAGCTGAAGCAAGCTGAAGAGCTGCTACAAAAGAGAATGAGGGAGAGAGAAAAAAAGAGACAGGAAGATACACTTGAGTGTCTTGAAATCAACGAAACATCCAAAAGGGATGGTTCCTTTATTCTGAAATTGAAAAACAAATTTTATGCGGGTCCTTCTGAAACTTGTAAATCAAATATTCTGCTAAATTATGTCTTTTCTCGTTATTCAAATTAAATGTTAATTAAATTATTTTTAAGGACAAGTTTAATTTAAATGTTGATTAAATTAATCAACTAAAAAATTGTGAAGGCAAATTTTTACAATGCTTAATCTTTTAAATAATTTTATATAACTAGTGATTAAATGTTCTCTCAATTTTGGAGTTGGTTTTATCTAAAGAAAATAAATTTTTAAAATAAATACGACGATACTAAAAAGTATTCAATGTTTTGGCAATAGTACGAACTATTTAATAAAATTTATAATTTGATGAAAGTCATTGTCAATTATATTAAAAATCGTAAAATGTAACGTTCTCTTTCTTCTTTCTTATAAAGGATTTTGTAATCCGTTTATGATTATAAATAAGTAAATTAATAAATAAATAAAAATGTAGTATTAATAATGTAAAACAATAAATATGAAAATTCAGTATACAATTAATATGTGGATAAAGTACAATACATAATTACAAGTGATAAGTTACAAGTGATATTAAGATAAATGTTATTTCTAAGTAAGAAAATGAGAATTCTCATTTAAAAGATAAAAAATAACACTAAAACCCATGTTTCGCCAAGCTTAAGACCATCTTTTGGTTCTTTTTTTTCAACAACACATGTTTATTCTTTGCATGCTGTTCGGCAGTCTCAAAAAAAAAGTTGAGATAAAAAGGAAGTATTACGCGTTATTAGGTAAGACTCTTGAAAAAACTTTAATGTAACCACTTTCCTGACGTTTAAATATATTATAAAAAAAAAAACTAAATAATTAACTACTTAAAAATTATAAAACTTGTTTGATTCAATTAAGTATGATTCTTTCTATTTTTTCATATTAAAAGTAATATTGGTTCCATCATTCCATTTTTTGTTAAAAACAATTATTCGAAATAATAACAATTATAATAATTACAATATATATTATAACAATTATCTGAAACAAAAGAAAATTGTGAAATAAAATATTGCAAATAAAAAGAATTTTTTTTTATTACTTTAGAAAGTAATTATTTCAACTGTAACGATGCAACTTTGCATAAAAAGAATCACAAAGATTTGTAAAAATCCTCAGAATATTAAAAATTAGAGTTAAAATTGTTTGAAAGTAAAATTTTTAAAACCGTACAAAGTTGTCTTATTAGACATAAATTCTGACTTGTTAAATTCAGGACCATAAAAATTAGGTCACCGAATTCGGTTTGATTTAAAGTGCACGTGAATATCTTTTTTTTATGATTCTTATGTCTTGTGACCCTGACACGTATATTAAAACCACTGCCAAACAGTGTTGTCCGCTGTGAAAAAATTCAGCTTCGCAGACCCTATGACACTTGCTTCTCATTTCTCACATTTTATATAATGTATATATTTTCACCTCAAATGACATGAGAGCATGTACCAAAAAAATTGCATCACGAAAAAATTAAATTAATACAAAAGAATTTCCTGATTAAAAAAAGGGTTTTATTTCTTCGTACTTGAAAAAAAAAGAAACAATGAAAAATAGTAACAGTCTTTTTCAATTGTAAAATGAATTTATTGAACTTAATGAAAATGATTAAATTTTAATATTATTTTTCTAAATAAGATAAAAATTCATAAATGAAAGTCTCATGTATACTTGAAATTGACAACTTTATTTTTACGATTTGTCTGCTTTTGACATAAATACGCCTTGTTTGACAAGTTAAAAACTGTGATGCTTTTCATATTCCCTGATCGATACTTTAAAATTCATTATACTTTATTGAAAATCTAATTTTTAGAACAAAATTTTCGAAAATATTGACAGAGTTAAAGAAATATATTTGACGAATCTTATTGGTGCAAAACAGTTTTCAGATATCACGAAATAATTATTATCCTTTTACGCGAGTGATAATGAGTTTCTTACGAGAGATATAGGAAGATGTAAAAGAACGAGGCACGTGGCAATCTTAAGATATCGCATTAATCAAATTAAGTAAAAAATCCAACTTTGCATTCCAGATTTTACAGCACTAAACTACTCAAAAACATGATCTATTTACAGATTCTGAAAATAAAAGCTATTAAAAATATTAGAAAATAAGAAAATGCACTGAGATTCAATTGAAGTATCGCATATACATTTCTAATCACAAGAAGTTTATACATAAATATATTCACGAGAAAAGTAAATCATTAACTGCACGTAATTATCTACACTTAATACATTTTTTTTTTTTTAAAAAAAAGCTTTCATCCAATAAATAAAACTTATTCGTCAGTTAGATTTAAAACCATCTGATTGATCTTTCTCCCGTAAGTCCGTAGGGTTAAAACTTGGACACTAACGCGTTACAATACAGACTAATATTTAAATTCAAAATTTTACAAATACATCACAAGTCAGATTATCATAACGTGTTCATTTTTATACATTAGGTTTAAACCTTACGGATAATATTTTGCAGAAATTCTCGTCATTTGTTAATTAAGGAAAAATACTGAATGAAAATATGAGTGTCATTTTCAGTCACACTTGCGCACAGCGCATGATTACATATAATAAAAATAAGCTCAAAAGTTCATTTTTTTCGTATATATATATATATATGTTCATTGCCAGTTGTACCTCGTTCAGGAAGTTTATATCTTGATTGATTCATGTGTGCAACAATCTATCGACGAAGCTCCTGCTTGATGCCTCGACTTAATCCTAGTCTAGTTTTAATATAATTATTATATATAAAAGCCCCAAGCAGGTGTTCGTAATTGCGCGCAACAATATACATTCCACTTTGAGAATGTTTTCGTCTCATATTGTTCTTTTGAAATTTTCGCTGGTTGCTTTCAACTGTTGAAATTACCTTAATCTCTATTCTGCATCTTCACCATCTGAAAGTGTTAAAAATAATAAATTAATGTTGTAATATTTTAACATTCTCTAACATTACATTAATGTTTTAATATTGTTTAGTAATATAATAGATTGAATATAAAGAAGTTAAATGATAAATTAAAACATTCTTTAGTGTTTATTAATAAATTCAACAAGTAGGAAAAATCGCAAAAAATTCATTTGTTTTTATCTCAAGTTTTCTACCTTCGTTTTCATTCACGACTTCCTCTTCCTCCTCCTCTTCCTCTTCTTCCTCAGGTCCGTCTTCCATTATTTCTACACTGTCTTCTCCTTCCTCAACTTCAACACCTTCTTCGCCTTCTTCTCCTACCCCGTCTTCCTCCTCCTCTTCCTCTTCGGATTCTCCTTCTTCACCTTCAATTCCATTTTCACCTTCTATGTCTGGGGCCAAATAATACTACAAAAAAACGTGAAAATATCAAACATAATAGAATAAAGTACCTAAATAATTTATTAATAATTAAAAAAAATTAATAATAGAATAAAGTAAATAATTTTTAATCAAGTTAATTTTCTAATAAAATTAAACTTATTCAAGATAAATAATTCAAATGTTGTATACCTGTAAAGGATTAGGCCACAAGTCATCTTTAATAAGTTCAGCAATTTCATCTGAACTTGGATCACCATGATCCGCGAACCAAGTGAAAAATGTTCTGTGAATAAGTGGCCTTTTCCTGCCCTTAAGAGCAGCCTTGGCTTTTGCACTTTTCACTAAATCTTCGCCTTCTTTCCAACGAATTGTCGTGCTGTGGGATGCTGGATCTCCTGCAAAGAAGCAGGAGTTAATTCTTACGTTATACTTGATTATTTCGATTAATAGTGCATTAATAATTGTTACTCGATTCATATATACTAAAGTTTTAACCCACCGGATGAACCTAAGTGAAATTCCTTTGTAAGAACGTCATTTTCGAAATATGGATTTTCTTCAAAGTGGAAATTAATTCTATATCCTGATTTGATGTCTTCGAATTCTTCAACCTCCAATTTGTTTAAGTATCGTAGTGCATCTTCTTCGTCTTCTTCAAGAATGTCAGCTATCTTTTTATTATTTACGAACTTTAGAGAAAGTTAAGGAAAAGTAGAAATTTGCATAGTTTAATTCATTTTTATTGTTTACTGTAATTAATTGAATTAATTTTTGAATATTTGAAATTCACAACATCAAAATATTATATAAAGTACCTAAAAGTTTAAATTATCTAACTTGACCTAGAATTATCTTAGACAATGCTTTGCCAGACAAGGTTTGTTCTGTTTTTAATTAATCAAATTCCAAAAAAGTTGTCAAAGTTCTGTTCTGAAAACAAAATTTACAAAACTTTGTTCTTCTTTAAAACTTTGTATTATTTTATTGTTAAAGACGACTATTAGATAACAAAGTTTAAGAAGATTTTGATTTCCTTTGATAGAAGTAATTAATACGTAAAAAGTAGATTTTCCGTTGGAATATATAGGCCTCAGCAAGATGGCCGCTAACACACCGGTGGACGCCGGCATCGCCGGGAAATGTCAAAATATTAATACAAATGAACAAAGGGAAAAATAATGTCATAATTTAAAAAGGATACAGCAGTCACCCAGAAATTGGGTATCCTCTTAATGATATCGTTACGCTTTTGGAAGTAAGGTTTGCGCAGTTTGTTGTATTTCTTCTCGACTTCGAGGATCTCGTCGCTAGCTTTCTCATTGAGTCCATCGATTTGATTTTGACAACCGTCGATCTCTTCGAGAGCCTTCTGTATTTCAAGGTCATAGTCTGTACCGTCCCCAGGATCCTCGACTTTTTTTACCTTCTTATTTGGCGAGGACATGTTAAAATTAATCTTTCACTCAAAATTGTTTATCCGCGTTGATCACACGAGAATCGCGCCCATTGACTGATAACATAACCTAGAAATTAAACTCAATTAATTCAATGGACTTAAAAAAATATTAGATGGCACCACTGTTTGACGCGGAAGATTTAAAATGATCTATAATAAATTTACTTATTTTACAATAAACATTAGATGCTTGTATATGAATAATAATGAAATTAATACAATTTAATCAAATATTCGGTTATTCCCAGATAATGACAGAAAAACCAAATTTCCGAGAAAAGAAAATAAAAAAGGACTAAAAAAGGATGGGAAACTACTAAAAATCTAGTTTCTTTTTAGTAATTTTTTTGGGACCATGGCGTCGTTTGTCTGCAATTTTTGCCACGCGTTATAATAAAAGAGAAAAAGACGTAGATGTATTTTTGTCTCATTCTCTTTCATTATAACGAAAAGAAGAGAGCGCAGTCTTGAGACACTTGCCTTTAAGTTGCATTCACACCTTGTGAAACTTATCCAAACCGCAAAATTTACATTAGAGAAAGAGAGATAGATATATAGTCTGTTTCAACTAAATTTTTAATTATGTTTTCAGGAGTATGAATCCGACTTTATGTTCCTATGTATAAACATAGGTTCCCAACTCTGAATACATACACATGGCAAATGGCGTAGTATATGACCTGTGTACGCATATGTAGTAGAAAAAAAGAAAATATTTTCACAAGAATCGTTAATCATTGTCTTTAACCTTCCAAATTAAATGAAGCAACAATTTAAATGAATGCACTGCATTTGTAAAATTGAGTATTTGTGTTTTAATTTAATCTATGAACGTTGAATTTCGTTCATCATGGAATATCAAGGTAAACTTTTGTACCATATTCTTTATTTTTATTGAATAAATATTTAATATTGCAGAAATTTTGCTTGTTCTGAGCAATTTTGATAATTTAAAGTTAATTTATATATGTTGTCAATGATTTGCAAATATACCTTTGTTTTAACTCGTCATGAACTTTTTCAACTTTAGATACCTATAAAAATCAAAATTTTGCTAAATTTTAAAGATATTGTTTAATACTTTAATTTATTTAAATATAGCTCAAGAAGTTTGTAAACAAATATTTTAAACACGATGCACAAAAGAACAAAACCTTATAGTATAAAAGTAACCTATCATTGCTTAATTCTGAAAAGAAGAGTTTCCAAAAGATCAAATAGAATTTTTTAATAGTATCATTAATCTACTTGGTTAATTGTTCGAAATTTAGTGTATTTTCCAAAATTGTCTTTGTTCCAAAATTGTTTAATAAAATAAAATATGTTAATTTTTAGATACTATCAAGAGTGATACTAACGACAATTGTAATCCAAGCCCCTCTTCTGAACTAATGTCGAATGCAAAAGTGAATGATAATTTATCGAATGATACTTCTGTCGATAATACAATAAAGGCACAAGATTCAACTGCTACTACCTCAGATAATAAATCAGAAGAGAGCATAGACTTTAAAATTATTTACAACAAGCAAAAAATAAATGTTAATTTCCGAGCGGATGGAACTGTACTGGAATTGAAACATCATCTTCAGAATATTATTTCAGTACCTGAAGCCATGCAAAAAGTTATGTTTAAGGGTTTAGCTAAAGATAATCAAACCTTGAGGAGTTTAGGAATAATAAAAGGTATAATTATTTTTATATTGATGATTGAAATTTTTCTATAAAAAACATATATTTTATTCTACGTGAATATTCTCTAATCTAATAATTAAAAACAGGTGCTAAAGTTATGATTGTGGGATCGAAATTGGATGATGTGCTGGCAGTATCAATTCCAACAAAACACGAATTAGCTGATGAGTCTGCAAGTGCTTCCAATAAAGAACCTTTATCAAAACAAAAATTGCACCGAAAAGTTCTCGATAAAGGCATTCCCGAAGACGCAATGCCTGGAATTTTAGATTCCAAGGTGAATTACATTTATAATTTAATGATTATCGAGATAAAGAAAAAATGTACTAAATTGCACTAATTTTTTTCATTAGGAGCCTTTGCCTGACATTCCATTGGCTGGAATGCTTAATAAATCAGGCGGAAAAGTTAGACTGACCTTTAAATTGGAAAATGACCAATTATGGATTGGCACAAAAGATCGGACTGATAAAATTTCAATGAATTCGATAAAAGGTGTCCACAGTGAACCAATTCACGATCATCCAGAATACCACATTATGGTACGTATGAATTTAAATTACATAATAAACTTGCGATGAATAATTCAAATAAATTATTACATTTAAAGTATATTACTAAATTATTAACAATTTTCTACTTTAAGAATTTTAGTTTTGTAAATAAATAAATTAGAAAAAGTAAAATAAATAATTACAATTTGTAAACAGGCAATTCAGCTTGGTCCAACAGAGGCTTCAAGGTACTGGATTTATTGGGTTCCAGCGCAGTACATATCAGCTATTAAAGACGCAATTCTTGGAAAATGGTGCTATTTTTGATTGAACTTTCGTAAATATTTCATATCGTAACATGCTAAGAAGATGAATACATCGAGATAAAGGACTGTCCTAGTCATGCGTAAATCATTAATTAAAATATTAACTTATTGTGTATTAAGTTTGCATTGAATCGGATGTACTTTTTGATCTATATTACAAAATGTGCCACAAACCAAGCATGTATGTAGTGCATTTTGAAATATGACTTCTCAGCGTAGTTCCTGTTTCATCTACTTTCTTGAAACGAGCTCATTTTAAAAATGCAAATTGTTTCGTTTTTAAAAACTTGGTTTCTAGATTCAATATGTGTCAACGTATATAACATTTTTAAAACTAAACACACTGTGATGTGTTCTACTTATGATAATAAACGTTTGAAGCTGATCTGACACTTTCATAAAAACGTAATCTAAACTACAATAAATTATTTGTAATTATTTGTACAATTAATAAATTATAAAAATAATTTTGTTATCTTCATTAAACATTATTATTATTATTATTATAATATTGTCCTTTGGATGTTTGCATATTAACTCCTAAAAATTTTTAATAAATCTCGAAATTATTTCTGATAAATAAAAAAAAAAAGTTGGTTTATATAACAAAAAATATCGATTTCAAGTCAATTGTTTATTTTCAACAAAAGAAGCTGAAATTGATACAAAAATAGTAACAAAGCTTTCACATTGTTTTCAATTACTTGTTGTATACATGAGAAAAATTGATCTAGATTTGTACATGTGGAGTATAATGATAACAATGGTAATTTCTCTGTAGATATATGAGGATAAAACGATTTAATTACACTATAATTTAATTTTGGACTAGAATTTCTTGATTTATAGTCTTCAAATTCACTTAACATACTTGTAGGCAGAGCGTAGTAAATTCTACAATGGACATTTTTAGTTTTAGACATTTTTTTACATTCGTTCACAGTCGATAGAATTTGCTCGAACACATGAGCAAAATCTCTGCTTCCCAATTCATGAAGGTAAAAATCTTTCTTTAGCTTATATTTATACTTTTCGCCACTGACATAAGTCCTATGAGTATTTCTCAGGTGCAAAAGTCCAGTTGGAATTGGGTATGAAAATGATGTAAAAACATGAATGTGTGTAAGTTGTGGTTTAACTTTCAGCTCATATGCAAGGTGCGATGTTAAAGGTAATACGCCTCCTTGATGCAAAAAGCCATAAAAAATGGTAAATACAATGTTAAAAAAGTACCAAATTAATTCTAATTTTCCAATTCCACTTTTCTTCTTTTTGGCTTCTTTTCGTTTCGTGTGATTTTGATTTATAGGCACTTCATCCAGAGAATTTCTCAAATACGGTGTAAATAAGAAAACTAGAGGTAATAGGATAGGAATTATAAATCGAGGTTCCTGATGCGGAAATATTGAGAGTAGTAAAACAGGAATAATAAAAGATACCAACATCAAGCCACTGATGCTATTGACGCGCGGAAGTTCTAACCATCGGCCTCTCAATGCTCTAGAATAAAAATTAATTAATATTATTTATGATTAAATCGAATTAAACCAGCCAATGTTCAAAATTTAAATTTGAAAAGTATTGAATAAATAAAAGATTTAATTTAAAAGTGATTCATAATGAAAACAAAGTTTACAATATCAGAAAACAATATACGTACCTATATAACATTTTGGCAAATAAAAAAAGTCCTATAACTCCGAGAACATTAAAGAGCAAAGGAACATTTACTAGAAAATGTAAAACTCTTGGATGCAGACCATGATCCTGAAGATTATCTGTTATAGCATTATATTTGATGAAATTAAGTGGCGTGACGACGAAATTGTTCATACTGATCTTCATATTCAGTATTTCTCCAAATGTTAAGTAACCAAAATAAAAACTATCAATAATAATGCAGAAAAAAACTGCTGGAATACTGTAGAGAGTAAACATTACAATTCGTACATGAAAATCTAAAAACCCTATACTTTTGGATCCAAGTCCGCGATGAAGCCAAAAAAATATAGGAGGAAGTGCAAATGCAATAAAAGTTGGTCGATTAAAAATACCAACTACAGTTATCGTAGCAAGCATAAAACAGTCATTTAAAGAATGCTGAGGTAAAGAAGCTCGAAGTTTGTAATATTTTGCACGTTCTCCACCACTCTTTGCTGCGTCGTAATACTCTGATAGACGATCGTCTTCGATTATTACCTGCAATAAAAGTACTCAATTATCTCTTGTATTTTACGATTATTGCACACATTTATTTGCAAGTTATTTCGGTAAGTTTTAAATTTCCTCTTACTCTCTGAGAAAACTCCATACAACGGGCTACGTAATAGAGCAGTAAAGACGTCAAAATTAGTTCAATAGAATTAGAAAATGTACGAGACATGTAGCACATCATTACATAGGAACTTGCGTAAACTGTCAGTCTTCCTTTAAAAGGCTGATTCCATATACGACAAATTTTATAAAGACAATAATCTGATATAAATGAAATACCGCACATTAAGAGGCGAGGAAACAGTAAAAGATAGTACGGTGTTTTCAACGATATCCCAAATGTGTATAAAATCCAAGGAGCACAAATTTTAAAAATTAAATATGAAACTCCTGTAGTTAGCTGAGGAAATAAAATACTGCGTACAGGAAATGAAACACTGTATTCCCATGGTTTGTATACATCGATGTCAAAATGATCTCCTGTAAAAGGAATTTGTTATATTCTTACAGAATCAAGGTATGAAATTAGTTATATTATGCAATATTCTTATATGATACATAGCTATTACATACAGTATAACATCTTTTGATTTAAAAATTATTGAAGATTGAGCCAGTAAATATGTAATACACACAGCAGAATCTTAATTTAAAGATAATTTGTAGATTAAAAGTAGTGGATAGCTTTTGTGTTATGTTTAAAAGTTATTCTTTAAAGAAGATGTGCAATAAGGTGTTAAATTATAAGAATACCTGACACAACTTCTATGCTTTGAAAAAATTCGTCAGGATGAATATAACCAGTTTGAGGTATTACATTTAATAAAATTCGCAGACCAGCTAGTAAGCAATATATTGTCATTGAATCATCATATGAAACAATATTTTTATATTTCCTAAAAAGTCTAGTCTGCATTTTTGTTTACTTATTTCCGTTTGTTTAGATCTCTTCGCCGGTTAAACAACAAAATAAAACATAAAACACATAACAACATGATTGATGTTATGATGAAAGTTAAAAATCTCTTGTATAAAGCTGCATTCACACCTCCTGTTAAACTTGTCCAAACAGAAAAATCAACATTGGATTGAAAAAGACAGACTGTGTGTCTGTCTCTGTTTCTCCAATGTAGATTTTGCGGTTGGTTTGGAAAAGTTTAGCAGAAGGTATAAACAGCCCCTGGGGCTCGATTCTTGAAACCATGCGTTAATTATCGCATGCGATAAATATCGTGTGCTGTATGGGCCTGTTTATACCTTCTGTTAAACTTGTCCAGAACGCAAAATCCACATTGGAGTAAGAGAGACAGATACACAGTCTGTCTTGCTTACTCTAATGAAA
>WNHD01000822.1:0-24511 GCA_011057455.1 Ganaspis sp. Gsp50
ATTAGCCATAGAGCAATGTTAAAATATAGAAGGGCAGCCGTTAGTTGGGAATTGTCTAGTAACAAAATGTTAAAGCATACCTTGCCAGGACTGTACACTCAAGCTCATTGATGCTGTCCACATTTTCGATTGTGCGCATCAAAAAGTCAGTGTAAATATCGCTGCGCAGTATTTTAACGGAAGGAAAACATTAATGAGCTTGGGTGTATATTTATTTTAATAACCAACTGTGTATTCAGAACTGAAATCAAAACTCTAGTAACATAATAATACTAGGACAATGACGGAGGAGGCCGTTACAACCGGTAAGAAACTATGTGATTTACCAATTCAACCCTGGACAAGTTTCTGCTAGCAAGGTGTGAAAGCACCCTTAAGTTGACTCGTCTAACGCGCATGCTCAATTGAGTCGGAAGTTATTACTTACTAGAATGCAGAAGCTTTAACACTTTCTGTAGGTTTTATTAAATTTCTATATAACAGAGTTCATACTCTTTAAAATGATTATTCCATGATTTTAACAAATACAACACGTGTTTTCATAAACCAAACAAGATTTTCACAAAATAGCAAATTGAATATCAGTAACAATAGTTTTAAAATACACTGAGCAAGGTAAAGATTCTCAACTTTTTTGTAACATTACTGTTATAGCTATTTTGAATTTTTGCAAATCTTCTTTTACTGGGTTTTTCATTTGACCCGTTAATAAACTGAATAAAAGCGGCAAATTCTACTTTTCAAAACGTTAACTCAAACATGTACCTTTTATTGTAAATTCCTGGTAAACCGTAGAAACATTTAGAAAACAAGTTATTTATGTATTTTTTATAATTTTATAGTTTTTATATTTTTTGATACATTATACATAAGTCGTATAAAAATATTTTGCAAATCGTAACGTTCGAATGTTGTGCTTTTTAAAATGTAAAGAATAAATAATAACAAAAATATTTAAACATTGAAATACGGTTTATTTTAGTACTCTAGAATTTCCGAAGCACTTTTCAACAAAAATTAAAATACTCTGTAAAATTGGGGTTCGTTTCTAAATTTATTCGTTTAATAAAAAGTTTATTTTGTCTAGATTGCTTAGACATTACCGACATTTAAAAACGTTTATTTTTGTTAAATATTTACCATGTTCAATTTTAATGTGTGTAATTTTAATGTCTGTGATTTTAATGTGTGTGATTTAAGTGTGTTTGATTTTAATATGTGTAATGTTTGTGCTTAATAACATTAAAATGTTCAAATTTAAATTACAGAAAGTTGATAATGGTTCGAAATAAGAGTCAATCCAGATCAAGGAAGAGAAAATCGGAACCACAGCGTCGGCCTTCAAAGAAAAAGCAAAAATACGATGTGACTAACAAACCCGCTTATATGAAAGAAAGGGAGGCAAGAGCAAAAGAAAACGAGTTGCCAAAAAAGTATAATCCTCCTCTCATTCAGAAGAAGGAAAATTGGAAAAATTTGCGAGCCGCAAGTTCTGAAGAGGAAGAAGAAGAAGATCCTTTAAAAGTCCTGTTAGGAACTTTCGAAAATAAAAAGCTGCCAAAAGCAACAGTTTTGTCGGATTCGGAAAGTGAGGAAAATTCGGAAAATGATAGCGAAGATATTGAAAATTTGGAAGAGGAAAATGATTCAGAAAACGAGACAAGTTTAGGGGAAAATTATGGAGACTTTAAAAGTTCCGAAGAAGAAGTTGATGATGATGATGGTGATGATGATGATGTTGATAATGATAATGATAATTATAAAGAAACCGAAGAAGTTGAAGAAGAAAATGAAGAAGTGGATGATGAAAATGAAGAAGTTGAAGAAGATGATGATGATGAAAATGAAGAAGTTGATGAAGATGATGATGAAAATGAAGAAGTTGATGAAGATGATGATGAAAATGAAGAAGTTGATGAAGATGATGATGAAAATGAAGAAGTTGAAGGAAATATGGAAACAGAAGATGAAAAAGAGTCAGAAAATTCCGATCCGAACGAATCTGATGAAGAAAAAGATAATAAAATACTTCAAAATCAAGAAGAAGAAGATGCAGACCCAAAAGAAGAATCCTCAGATCCTTTTACTCTCCATCTTCAAAACGACATAACAGATGATCTCTACAAGTCACTATCCACCACCCCAAATTACAAATCGCATAATTTCTCTTGGTCCAAACTCGGCAAAATTCTTTGTCAAATTCCAGAAAGCGAAACAGCAAAAGCAGCTACCAATCAAAACACAATTCTCTCCGAAGAAATAGAATACGCCAAACCAGGAACACCCCCACGTTTAATTTCGACCCTCAATTGGAAAAGCCTCTACGTGAAACCACAAATTCACGTAAACATCAGCAAAGTAAATTACGAGAATATCAACAATGCAGGGGGAACTCTAAAATCTCCTCTGACTCCCCTACAAACAGAACTCTTCTCCCTAATAAATAATTACCAAGATCTGCTCTATCCCGAAAGAACATTTTCCAACGCAGAGGAAATAAGACTCGTCTACTGTCTCCACGCAATGAACCACGTTCTCAAGACGAGGATGAAGATCATGAGGCACAATTTGAAATTATCCAAAAGTCGTTGCCACGAGGTTCCGGACGAATTTCGAGACCAAGGATTGGTGCGTCCGAAAGTGCTGATTGTTGTGCCGTTTAGAGATTCTTGTTTGAAAATAGTGAAGATGTTGATTGGTTTGTTGATTGACGATGAGAAGGGAGGTTCTGTTATCAACAAGAAGAGATTTTTGGAAGAATACAGTGGAGGGGAAATTGTTATGCCTAAGAAAAATCCTAAACCGGAAGACTATGAGTTGACTTTTAAGGGCAACAGTGACGACAGTTTTAGGATAGGGATTCAGGTGACGAAGAAGGTTTTGAAGCTCTACTCGGATTTTTATTCGTCTGATATTATTGTCGCGTCGCCTTTGGGTTTGAGAACTTTAATCGGAGCGGAGGGTGAAGCTGATAGAGACTATGACTATTTAGCGTCAATTGAATTGATGATTTTAGACCAGGCTGAGATTTTTCTTATGCAAAATTGGGATCATTTTATTCACTTAATGGATCACATGCACTTGCAACCGAAAACGTCAAGAGGGACGGACTTTTCTAGAATCAGAAGTTGGGCTGTCAACGGTTGGACTAAATACTATAGGTGAAATTTTTTCTTTTTATTATTTCATTCCTTTATTATTTTTTTTTAATTTTTGTTTATTATTTTTGTTTTATTTATTATTTCATTTCTTTATTATTTTTTCTTAATTTTTGTTTATTATTTTTTTTTTATTTATTATTTCATTTCTTTATTATTTTTCTTAATTTTTGTTTATTATTTTTTTTTATTTATTATTTCATTCCTTTATTATTATTTTTTAATTTTTGTTTATTATTTTTGTGTTTTATTTATTATTTCATTCCTTTATTATTATTTTTTAATTTTTGTTTAGGGGTCGTTCATAAACTACGTAGCTCGTCAAGGGGGAGGGGGGGAATCAAGACATTTGCTACGCTAAGAGGAAAAAATGACGCTAATGTATGGAACAGTGTGTTACATGGGAGGGGGGGTCTAAATTTCCAAAAAATGGACTACGTAGTTTATGGACGATCCCTTATTATTTTTGTTTTATTTATTATTTCATTCCTTTATTATTTTTTTTTAATTTTTGTTTAATATTTTTGTTTTATTTATTATATCATTCCTTTATTATTTTTTTCTTTTTAATTTTTGTTTTATTTATTATTTCATTCCTTTATTATTTTTTTCTTTTTAATTTTTGTTTATTTATTATTTTTGTTTTATTGATTATTTTATTCTTTCTTTTTAATCGTCTGTAATCAAGAACAGTCTTTCTTGACAGTATACAAACAAACTGTTCAAGAACTGTTTTTAATTGTAGAAAATTAAAATGAAAGCTAATTTTTTTTTGTAATCGAACTATAAACATTAGACCTTTTCTTTATAGCAGGGATCAGAGTCGTTTTTATGTTCAATTTTAGATGCAAAATGGGGGAAAAAAAATGAAAATGCAAAATTTTAGGGAAGGTGATTTTCTTCCAGATAAAAGGGATTTTGGAAAGAAGAGAAAAAAAGAATAACATTGAAATAGTTAAAAACTTAAAGAACGTTAATTTCTTGCTTTCAATTTAAAAATAATTGATTGCCTTTCATTCCATGAGTTTTCCATGATTTCCTTGAGAAGAATAGAGAAATTTGAAGCATTTTTAAATATTTTGCAAAATTTTGAAGTACGAAGTATAATAATATACATACTTTTAAAATATTAAAAAAAGCAAATATTTTCAAATCTGTTTATAATTTATTAAATACTTAAAATACTAGTATTTTCAAATATGTACTTTGAAATATTTTGAAGTACTTTAACATATTTGAAAGTATTGGGAAGTAGGTGTGAGAAATATTTTTTATAGTAATTTTAAGTTTTTTGGGATATTTTTAAGAGTTTTTGAATATCTTTAAATATTTTAAAGTTCTTGAAAGTATTTTAAAGTATTTGGAAATATTTTATAGTAATTTTAAGAATTTTATATATTTTGAAGAATTTTTAAATATTTTGAAGAATTTTTAAATATTTTGAAGAAATTTTAAATATTTTGAAGAATTTTTAAATATTTTGAAGAATTTTTAATTATTTTGAAGTATTCTGAAATAGTCTAAAGTATCACAATACTTTAAAAATAATTAAAAAAATCAAAATTTAAAAATTAGTTTATACTTTATTTAATACTTAAAATATAATTATTTTCAAATACTTTGAAATATTGTGAAGTCTTTAAAAGTATTTTAAAGTATTGCAAAGTACTTTTAGATATTTTAAAGTATTTTTAAGTGTCTCTAAATATTTTGAGGTATTTTTAAATATTTACAAGCATTTTTAAACATAACATTGTAATAGTTAAAAACTTACAAAACGTTAATTTCTTGCTTTCACTTTAAAAATAATTGATTGCCTTTCATTCCATGAGTTTTCCATGATTTCCATGAGAAAAATTTTCATGATATTTTGTGTGCATGTATGTTAAAAAAATGAATTTTTCAGTATTTTGTGAGCATTTGAATTAATTTTGAAAAACTGCAAATTTTTTAAATACTGTTCTTAGGCTTATTGCAGAAATAATTTTTTCTATAGAATTTAAATTACTCAAGGTCATTATTTTTATTATTTAAACCATTTTAAGTATTTTGAAGTATTTTTAAATATTTTGAAGAATTTTTAAATATTTTGAAGTGTTTGTAAATATTTTCAAATCTTTTAAAGTAATAAAAAGGATTTTGAAGTACTTTAAAGTAATTTTAAGTATATTTAAATATTTGGAAGTATTTTCTAATGTTTTTAAATCTTGTTCAGTTTTGTTAAATATTTTGAAGTATTGGGAAGTATTTGAAAATATTTTAAAGTATTTTAAAGTAATTTAAAGTATTTCAAAGTAATTTAAAGTATTTCAAAGTAATTTAAAGTATTTCAAAGTAATTTAAAGTATTTTTACATATTTTAAAGTACTTACGGTAGTTTTAAGTATATTTAAATATTTTAAAGTAATTTTAAATGCTTTTAAATATTTTAAAGTACTTTAAAATATTTTGAAGTATTGTGAAGTATTTAGAAGTAATTTAAAGTAATTTTGAGTATTTTAAATATTTTGATATTTTTTTAATATTTTGAAGCAGTTTTGAACATTTTGAAATGTTTTGAAGTAGATTAAAGTATTATAATACTTTAAAAAACATTAAAAGAAACCAATATTTTTAAATATTTTTTAAATTTATTTGAAGTGATACTCCAAGTAAATCCTTATTAATACCAATTTTTAATTTTTTAAAATTTTGTTTGAAATATTTTGAAGTTTTTTAAAGTATTTTAAAGTAATTTTAAGTACATTTCAATATATTGAAGTAGTTTTAAGTGTTTTTAAATATTTTGAAGTATTTTCAAATATTTTTCAGTATTATGAAAGTTTTGGAAATATTTTGAAGAATTGTGAAGTATTTAAAGATATTCTGAAGAACTTAAAAATATTTTAAAGTATTTTTAAATATTTTGAAGTATTTTGAAGTAGTTTGAAGTAGTCTAAAGTATTTTTAAATATTTTTAAGTAATTTTAAGTATTTTTAATTAGTCTGAAATATTTTAAGGTAAATTTAAGTATTTTGAAATATTTTAAAATATTGGGAAGCATCTGAAAAGTTTTAAAGTAATTTTAAGTATTTTTAAATATTTTGAAGTTCAATTTTGAAGTAGTCTGAAGTTTCTTAGATTAGTTTTAAATATTTTGAAATATCTTAAAGTCATTTTTAATGTTTCTCAATGTACTGAAGTATTTAAAATTTTTTTGCAACATTGGGAAATATTTGGAGATATTTTAAAGTAAATTGAAATATTTTGAAATATTTTAAAATATTTTGAATTATTGGGAAGGATTTTGAAATATTTTAAAGTAATTTGAAGTATTTTTAATTATTTCGAAGTATTTTGAAGTACTCTGAAGTATTTAAGGTAGTTTTAAGTATGTTTAAATATTTTTAAGTAATTTGAAATATTTTTAAGTGATTTTGAGTATTTTTAAACATTTAGAAGTATTAGGAAGCATTTGGAAATACTTTAAAGTAATTTGAAGTATTTTTATACATTTTGAAGTTCAATTTTGAAGTAGTCTGAAGTATCTTAGATTAGTTTTAAATATTTTGAAATATCTTAAAGTCATTTTTAATGTTTCTCAATGTACTGAAGCATTTAAAATTTTTTTGCAACATTGGGAAATATTTGGAGATATTTTAAAGTAAATTGAATTATTTTGAAATATTTTATAATATTTTGAATTATTGGGAACGATTTTGAAATATTTTAAAGTAATTTTAAGTATTTTAAAATATTTTGAAATATTGGGAAGCATTTGGAAATATTTTAAATTAAATTTAAGTTTAATTTTTAAATTAAACTTAAGTTTAATTTTTAAATTAAACTTAAGTACTTAACTTAACTTTTAGTATTTAGTTTTTAAATATTTTGAAGTATTTTAAAGTAGTCTGAAGTATTTTAAAGTACTTAAAAGTATTTTGATGTATTTTTAATTATTTGACAAGATTTTTGAGTAGTCTGACGTTTTATTGTTGAAAAATGATAAAAGAAAGTTATTGAAAATTTAAGAAAAAGGGGCAAATAGATTTTAGGTGTTTTAAAGAATTTTCTTTAAAAAGTGGTGAAAATAAGGGAAAAGGGTGAAAAAAGGTGAATAGGTAAAAAAGAGGGGAGGAACCATGATCCCTGTTATATTTTTTGTCTTCTTTTAACTCATGCTTCATTGCATGAACTACAAAAGAACAAAACGTTGAAATGAAAAGGTCTATCAACAATTAAACGTTAAAACTATCATCAGACATAATCTACAATTTTTGTTCCTCTAAGGTCCCTTTCTTCAAAGCGCGTCACAAATATGATTATTTATTCATTTTCTAATCTTATTTATTTATTTTCTAATCTTATTTATTTAAGAAACGACCGAGTGATATATTCTCTACTTTATATGATTATTTATGATAAATATAATTATGATGATTATTTAATGTATAATATCTTTCTGCCCACGAGAAAATTTCTAAATAATAAAATTTGTTTTTACAGGCAAACACTGATATTTTCGTCCTTCGAAGTGCCTGAAATACACGGAATCTTTGCCAAACGCTGCCAAAATTACGCTGGGAGGAATAAAATTTGCAACGCAGTTTTCCCTGGATCCGCTTCTCAAGTTGTAGTGCAAATCCCACAAGTTTATCATCGTTTCGAGGCAACCAGTTACTCGCAAGCAATCGACGCTAGATTCAATTTTTTCATTTCGAAAATCCTCCCTCAGTACACAGACTCGGTTATGAATCACACTCTCATATTTGTGCCGTCGTATTTTGATTATGTCAAGCTGAGAAATTACTTGAAAGAGGAGCAGTTAAATTTTGTGCAAATTTGTGAGTATTCCAAGGATTCGAAAATTGCCAAGGCTCGTGATATATTCTTTCATAGCGAGTCACAGTTTCTTTTGTATTCAGAGAGATTCCATTTCTTTAGAAGGATCAGAATGAAGGGTATTAGGCACATTTTGTTCTATGCGATTCCCGTTTTTTCGCACTTTTACAGTGAGATGATTAACTTGATGCAAGAGAGTAATCAAAATCCAAAGGGTGGCTCTGAGAGCAATATGTCCGTCACTGTTGTTTATTGTAAATTTGACATCATGCAATTGTCGTCTGTTATCGGCACCGAAAGGGCTAGGAAAATGCTCACTTCTGAGAAAAATGTTCATATGATTATTACCGACAAGTGATTTTTCAGAATGGGAATATGTTACGAAGTAATGTTACTGATGAATTTATAATGTTATGTAAAAGTAAAAGGATGAAATAAGGAAATTGTGTAAAATATTGTAAAATATTATAAGTAAAACTAAAGAAAACGAGTGCCAGAAACGTAAAAAAGTATGGCATTTCGACGTTTGTTTTTTATTGTAGAAAATTAAAGAGGAAGCTTTAATCTTATCATCAAACATAACCTACAATTGTTTCCTCCTAAGGTTAATTTCTTCAGAGCGCGACTCATATTTGTCTATTTATTTTAACTTCACAGGATTTCTACAGATTTTTCTTTACTAAATTTAATGCGAATTCCATGATGTTCATGAGAGAAATAGAAAAATTTATATATTTTTCAATGTATTTTTTTTATTAAAAAATGCATTTTTCAATATTTTGTACAAGGATTCAAATTACTTTTGAAATAATTTTCAAAAAATAATTTTCTGTAGAATTTAAATTACTCTAGATCATTGTTTTTAATTATAAAACTCTTTTAAATTATTTTAAAATAATACAAAGTATTTTGAAGTATTGGGAATTTTTAAATATTTTGATATATTTTTTAATATTTTGAAGCATTTTTAAATATTTTGAAGCATTTTTTAATATTTTGAAGCAATGTTAAATATTTTGCAAAATTTTGAAGTAGTCCGAAGTATAATATACCTTTAAAGTATTCAAAAAAACACAAATATTTTCAAATCTGTTTATAATTTATTCAATACTTAAAATACTAATGTTTTTAAATACTTCGAAATATTTTGAAGTACTTTAAAATATTTTGAAGTATTGGGAAGTAGGTGAGAAATATTTTTAATTTTAAGTTTTTTGGAATATTTTTAAGAGTTCTTAGATATCTTCAAGTATTTTTAAATATTCTAAAGTACTTTAAAGTATTGGGAAGTATTTGAAAATATTTTATAGTAATATTAAGAATTTTATATATTATGAAGGATTTTTAAATATTTTGAAGTATTCTGAAATAGTCAAAAGTATTACAATATTTTTAAAATAATTAAAAAAATCAAAATTTGAATATCTGTTTATACTTTATTTCATACTTAAAATATTAATATTTTCAAATACTTTGAAATATTGTGAAATCGTTTAAAGTATTTTTAAATATATTCAAATATTTTTAAGTGTTTTTAAATATTTGGAGGTATTTTTAAATATTTTGAAGCATTTTTAAATATTTGGAGGTATTTTTAAATATTTTGAAGCATTTTTAAATATTTTGAGGTATTTTAAATATTTTGAAGTATTTTTAAATATTTTGAAGTATTTTGAAGTAGCCTGAAGTATAATAGATTTAAAATAGTTTAAAATCTGCTTATATTAATTAAAAAGATTAATCTAATTAGGAAGAATTGAGTTAAAAAAGGTAATCGAATAGAAGATAAATTATCAAAACCACATTCAAAAGATGAAATCTTATTTCGATTTAGAAATATTTTCTTTTTAAAATAATTATATTAATAATTATAATTATTGTTCTAAAAAGAATAGTAATTAAATTGAATATTATAATTAAAAAAATTTATTATATTAAGTTTATTTAAATTTTTTTATTGGAAATAAAATGTAATTAATTTATACTATATAATAATTTATAATTTTTATAAAGTTTAAGTATGGTATAAAAATTGGTGTAAGAAATTTCATCAATAAATTATTCTAAAAACAATAATTCAAATAATATCGACAAAATGTCAGTATCAGGATGCTATTTCAAATCCTAAGTGGTGTCATGAGAAAAAATGGTTATTTATTAATCGAATTAATGTAATAATTAAAAATAATGTCCCAATAATTACATGAAGACCATGGAATCCAGTAGTTATAAAACAAATATTTCCATAAATGGAGTCATTAATTGAAAATGGGGTTTCAATATATTCAATTATTTGGATAAAGGTAAAAATTAATTCTTAAATAATTGTTAGCATTAAACTAAAAAATGAAGGGTACAATTTTGTATTTACTTTGGAATATTTTGGAATCTTTTCAAGTATTTTAAAGTAATATAAAGGATCTTGAAGTATTTTAAATTAATTGCAAGTATATAAAAGAATTGAAAATATTTTAAAGTTTTTTAAACATATTTTAAAGTTTTTGAAACATATTTTGAAGTATTGGAAAGTATTGAGAAATATTTTATAGATATCTTAAGTATTTTTAAATACTTTCAAGTGCTTTTAAATATTTTGTAGCATTTTAAAATATTTTAAAGTATTGGGAAGTATTTGGAAATATTTTATAATACTTAGAAGTAGTTGTAGTTTCCCTTAAATCTGGTTAGAAAGGACCAGGTGAATACGAGTCATTCTAATTAAAGTCGGCTACGGACGCAAGTTAGGGAATTGGAAGGGGTATTAGATATGTAAAAACCCGAAAAGGGTATACATGGAGGAACCAAAATACTTAGAAGTAGTTTTCAGTTTTTTTAAAAAATATTTTGAAGTATTAGAAAGCATTTGGAAATATTTTCAAATAATTTAAAAAAGTTTAAATAGTTTTACGTGTTTTTAAGTATTCTTAAATAGTTTAAAGTATTACGTAGGTGAGAAATATTTAATAGTAGTTTTTTTGAAATATTTTTAAGTACTTTTAACTATTTTAAAATATTTTTAAGTATTAGGAAGAATTTGGAAATATTTAAAAATAATTTTAAATTTTTTTAAATATTTTGAAGAGATTTCAAATATTTTGAATAATTTATAAATATTTCGAAGTAATCTGAAGTATGCTAAGGTAGTTTGAAGTATTTTTAAATATTTGAAAGAAATTTTAAGTATTCTTAAATTTGCTCAAGTATTTTTAAATATGTTGAAGTATTTTTAAGTTTTTTTTTTTCTTTAAAAACATTGTAAGAAGTTTTCTAAAGAAATTAAATAGAAAAAAAATTAAATTTACATTTAAAATAAATTTAAAATTAATTTATTTATAAAATAAATTTCCTTGTTAAAAATTAAAATTCAATGAGATTTCCATGATTCCATGAGAATTAATGAAATTCCACGATTCCAAGAAGAATAATGAAATTCCATGAGAATTCCGGGTTTTCCAGAATTCTAGAAACCCTGATTCATGTGTCAGTCTTTTTTTTTACTTCAATTTTGTGTTACAAAAAATAGGTTTACCTTTCAATTTGAACATTAAAAGGGTTTTAGGATATTAACAATGAAGAAATTGGATATATAACAAAATAATTTTTTTTATTTAAATATCACATAAATTTTATTTTACAATTATGTAAAAAAATTAAGTATATGGTAAGAAAAATTAATATCTTCTTCGCAATTAGTACAGAATAATAAAAACTTCTTTAAGTAGCCAAAAAAAGGATATTAACGTATCTTACCATTTAACATTAAGTCTAAAATTACTAGAATTACTAAAAGAATTTACATGAAACGTACGTGGCATAAAGCACAAAGAAATCACAGAAAAAATATTTGCAGTAAATATTACTATTGTATACATAATTGTCCAGTCGAAAATATGGCAAGTACGATGCTTAACGCTATAGAAATTTGTATGTTCATAAAATGCAATATTTCAATTTATATGTTTCTTTCATAGAGATTGTTTTTCTTGAGACATTTAAAGAAAATGTCTACAGTAATTAAAAGTAGGTTAAAAATAAAAAAAAAATAAAATAAAAGTAGTTAAAATCTTAGTATTTATGAAGTTAATTGCATTATTTTTGGAGGAATATAATGGATTAAGAAATCCATTACGAAGAGTAATATAGTACAGTAAATATAATGAAGTAATTAAATAATTTTCTTATAAGAATAAGTGAAACTTGATTTTTATGAATAAGTGTTCAAAAGAATTTTTTGAAAACCTGAAAAGACAAATATACACTACAAATAAGTGTTGATAAGTTAAAAATTTGATTAATTATATATTCTTTTATTAAAAAGGATTTTTTGCAGTTCTGAAAAGACAAAGTTTCTCTACAAGTATAGTAATCATGAATAAGTGAAGAATTTTTAAAAATATTTCTTTTATTTCTTTCATATATATGAACGTTAAAAAACTGCATTTATTGGGTTATTTTTTTCGTTTTTATGGAAATAATAAATACGTTTAAATAAAATACAATATTGTTAAAAAAAAAACGAATACAGTAATTCAAAAAAACATTTGAATATTTAAGAATTTTTTGAGTTTTAGGAGACAATTCGTAAGAAATTAACAATATGAATGAAGATTATTAATAAATGAATATTACTAAGGAGTGAAGATTGTTAATGAAGATTATTAATAAAGATTTTAAAAAAAAAGTTAGGTTAGACCTGAAAAGACAAATTTTCACTACAAAAAGTAGATGAAACAAGGTGGTTAATGTATTAAATTATGGAGAGTCTAGAATAGGCGATTTGAGGTTAGGTTCTCAACGTCGACGCGTTGATAGAACAATAGAAAATAATATACCAACGCGTCGCTTTCAAAGCGTCGACGTTCAGAAACAACCTATTCTGGACTCTTCTTGAATAGATTATGTTCAATATTGATAAATTTAAGAAAAAAATATACTTATATAATCGACCACGTATTTTATTCTCAAGTTATTAGTTAATTATTAATTTGAGTGAATTATATTATGAAATTATTTGAAAAATAAAAAGAATACTTTTATTTTTCATAAATATGAATAATAATAATGAATAATGAATTTCAATTCTAATTATTCAATTAATTAAAAATTCATTTTATGTGGCTTTTTCAGGACATTTAGGAAACATTACGCAAAAGTAATTTCTATGTGGCATTTTCAGGACATTTATGAAATTCAGTGAATAATTATTAAATTTTTTTTATAGGAAACTGTTAAGTTCTTTATATTTTAAAACCATTTCTATAAAGATTGGTCTGAATTTTTCAGGATTCAATACAATGAGATTAATAAGTATGTATATTAAAAATGAAAAAATAGTTTGTTTTTAATTTATCGGTAACAATTGTTTTACGAAAAGGAACTCTTTTGACAGGAATTAGTCATTAAAAAATGTGAAAAGTGCTTTTTTAAACATACAAATTTCCCTTTTCTTAGTAAGGATGATTTTTTGTCTTCTTTTTTTTGAAAGAAAGAATATAATTGCCAATTTATGAGTTATCCTAGCAGAAGCTTAAAAAAATTATTTCAGTCACTAGATAGAATTTGCTTTAAATAGAAAAATACTTTCTTTGTAGATTTGAGTATTAAAATACAAATATTTACACAAGCTGATCAGCTTTTCTTGTCAGGTTTGATAAACGTTGCCAGTTGATTGTAAATATACTCGAGACATATTTTCTCTGGTCTTATGTCTCGAAAGAGAGGAACCAATCGGATTGGATGTTTTTCTTGTTGCTCATTTTCCACAATAAATGTTAAATAGTAGAGTACTTTCCTCTGAAATGATAATAATTATTTAAAATAGTGTTATTAATTACAATTAACAATGTAGAAGAACAATATTTATTTATTTAAACAAATTAAAGGACATAAATGTCCTTACATTTAACTTTCAAAACTAAATTAATCAAAATTAAAATAAATATATAACTTAAATTATAATTAATTTACAGGGTTTCTACAAATTGTTCATAAAAAAATTCAATGTTTTTTCTACGACTTCCATGAGAAAAATAGACAAATTTCCATGATATTTATAATATATTCTTTTATTGAATAATTAATTTTTTAATATTTTGTAAGTATTTAAATAAATTTTGAAATAACGAAAGTTTTTTGAAAAATAATTAATATTATAGAATTTAAATTACTCAAGATCATTCTTTTCAATTTTAAAACCATTTTAAGTCTTGCAGTATTTTTAAATATTCTGAAGTAGTTTTAAGTATTATAATACTTTCAAAATATTTGAAAAAAAACCTAATATTTTAAAATCTGTGTATGCTTTATTTAATACTTAAAATACTAATATTTGTAAATACTTAGAAATATTTTGAAGTATTTTAAACTAATTTTAAGTATTTTGAAGTATTCTGATGCACGTTAAAATAATTTTAAGTATTTTGAAGTATTCTGATGCGTTTTAAAGTAATTTTAAGTATTTTTAAATATTTTGAAGTATTCTGATGCATCTTAAAGTAATTTTAGTTCTATTAACATATTTTCAAGTATTTGGAAATAGTTTAAAGTAATTCTAAGCATTTTGAAAAATTTTGAAATATTTTGAAGTATTCTGATGCATTTTAAAGTAATTTTAAATACATTCAACTATTTTGAAGTAGTTTTAAAGTAACTTTTAACTAATTTAAAATTTTAAAGTAACTTCAAGTACATTTAACTATTTTGAAGTAGTTTTAAGTATTTTGCAATATTTTAAAGCAATGCTAAGTATTTTGAAATATTCTCAATTATTGGGAAGGATTTTGAAATATTTTAAAGGAATTTTAAGTATTTAAAAATGTTTTGAAGTATTGGGAAGCATTTGGAAATGCTTTAAAGTAATTCTAATTATTTTGAAATATTTTGAATTATTCTGATGCATTTTTAAGTAATTTTAAATACATTTAACTATTTTGAAATAGTTTTAAATACTTTGAAATATTTGGACATATTTTAAAGTATTTTTAAATATTTTGAAGTATTGGAAAGTATTTTCCAAATATTTTCAAAATATTTTCAATTATTCTGAAGTGTTGAAAAATATGTGGAAACATTTTTAAGTATTATGAAGTACTTTGAATTATATAATACTTTTAAAATGTTTAAAAAAAACTAATATTTTTAAATCTGTTCATACATTTATTTTTACTTTATTAATACTTAAAATGATAACAATTTTAAACACTTTAAAATATTTTACAGAATTTTTAAATTTGAAGTAGTTTTAAATATATTTAAATATTTTAAAGCAGTGTAAAATATTTTAAGAAGTATTTGAGAAGTATTGAAAAGTATTGAGAAGTATTTGAAAATATTTAAAAGCAATTTTAGATACTTTGATGCAGTCTGAAGTATTTTAAAGTAGTTCTAAATAATTTGAAATATTTTAAAGAAATTTTAAGTATTTTTAAATACTTTGATGTGCTTTTAAGTTCTCTTTCGGTAAATCAAAAGTATAAAATTTTGGAAAAACTTAATAAACATAATAAAGTAAAGAAATTAAATAAAAAAATAAATCTCTATGGTATAAGTGAAAATTCCATGAGATTTCTATGATTCCATGAGGAGAATAACATTCCATGAGAATTACACATTTTTATTATTCCATGAGAATTCCAGGTTTTCCATATTTTTCAAAGTCGTAGAAACCCTGGTTTAATAAATAATTTTACTCTTACATACAAGAGTCAAATTATTTAGTAAATATAGATTATATATAAAATAGGTGTCACTATTTTTTATTTTTAACAGTAAGTAATGAAAAATGGCGTCAACAGTCACAAAAATTGTTTCTCAGGGTGGCCTTTTTTTTTTATAAAATTGAATTCCCGGTCATTTCCTGGTTCTTCCCGGTCAAATTTTTATGCTTCCTGGTCACAAATTTTCAAACTAAAACACTGTTTTTAATTTGCCAAAATAATTTGCATTTAATTTTTTTGTATGATTTTATGTTGGCGAAGAAATTCCCGGACTGTTTTTCGATTCCCGGTTTCCCGGTCAAGTGGCCGCCCTGTTTCTCTTATAGCCTCTTGAAATAATGAATAATAATTCTAAGAACAATTAGAAATGCTTTTGTACATACCTCTATTATCACTTCATTAATGAATATATCCTGAATAATGTCCCATGGAAGAAATTCCGTCGTGTCAAGTCCAAGGAAACGACGTTTGCCAACAATCTGCACACCTACAGATTCTATCACTAACAGTGAATCTGTAATAACAAAGAAAACATAAATACATTTTGCAAGTTGTTAGCAATAAGAATTTTAAGAAAATATAGCTCAAATCATTCCTTTCACGAGAAAAGCTCTTATCATCTTAAATGATAAAATAAACTCACCGGTAGTAATTTCTGTAGCAAAATTAATATACTGCCAAGCCAAGATCACTCCGAAAATCAGTATTAATATTGTATTTGCAAAGAAACACGTAAAAAGAAACAAGCAACATTTTACGACTTCTGCAGTAACATTCAACGTGCTACTTTTGCTGAGAACAAGTGTCGTCACTTTATTATCTCTTTCATTTTTTATCTCCAAATTAACTCGGTGCCCGTTTACAGTTCGAAACACTTTAACAACTGGACTACTAGAAGACATGAGAAACCGAAGATAAAATGATGAAATCACGGTTTTTCGAGAGTGAAATAAATCGGCGTCATTCTCGCTTCGATGGCGTGGTCAGAAAAGAAAGATCGTTTCGAGGTTATGGCAAATGGCAATCTTTGCCGCCAATTCTCATCCAGTGGTACCAACATTTTGTCTTGCCCAGATTTTCCGGAAATCGCGGGAAATTATTTTAACAATATTATAAATTTTGAAAAGAATGTGAAAAAGATTAAAAATGACGATCGTAATTTAAACAGAATAAAGAAATGTCTTGAAAAAGGTAATACTTCGAATATTGTTGAATTTTCAAAGACGTGTTTGAATTTACCCGCCAATTTCGCGTCACAGTGCCAACTGAAATTCCATTTTTGCTCTTTTGCTTTTTCTGATTTCGTGAACTAAGAAAGTTTAAATAATTATTTTTTTATAAAACAAGGTATTAAATAATAAATATTCCAACAATGTATAGAATTTGGTTCTCTTAATTACATATTCTATTTATTATATATATTTTTGATAGTTTTTAAAAACGGTTGCCAGAACAGCGCCATCTATTTTGTGTCTTTTTTCATCTGTCATCTGTTGTTGTCATTGTCGTCATTGTCATTAAATTAGATCTTGAATCTTCTTGAATTAATCAGTTTTGACAAGTTGCTTTAGCAAATTTATTTTCAGTGACAGTTGTTTAATTTCTTTGTACGTAAGTTTCAGCTCTTTCGAGCGTTTTAAAATAATCTTTTTCAGTGTCACGAGTGTTAATTATTTATTATTGTCCTCTGCTTCCTGTTATTAAAATAGCCACACCCATGATTCTATTTTGCAAAGTAAAAATTGAGACTGTCAGCAAAGTGGTCAGAACTGTCAAAACAAAATCTATCTCTCAACAATGTATTTTATTGTTAAGCTCGTAAAGTTTGTTTAAAAAAAAGAACTGTCGAACATAACCTCTAATTTTGGTGTTTTTTTGTATTTATCTTTGTATTTATAAATACGAACTATTACGAATTTTACATTACTTTCTAAAATTCGTTTAAAATAAAATAAAAATACACCTTTTAAATTTTTCGTTCGCTTTTTTAAAAAACCTTTGCGTAGTTTCAAAGAATTCAAAGAATAATGTAGAAAATAGAATAAAAATTGCGAGAGGTTATACGGATTTTAAGATTAATAACAGAATAGAATTTTTTTCAGAATAGAATTAATTTTCTATAATTTATTGATTTGAATTCTTTAAGAACTAAAGGTACATTTTTTGCCAAGTGAAGGTAAAAATCCCTTTTTAAGAATAGTTAACGAAAAATGTTTCGTAATGAAAATGTCCGTGAAGAAAAAAGTGAAAATAGGTTTTTAATTTTCAGAATTCGACAATGGACATGGTAATTTCAAGTTTGCAGCAGCAGAGGCAAGTGACGGAGCAGCTTCGACGTGAAGCTGCAATAAAACGAATCACAGTGAGCAAAGCTTGCGAAGACATAATGAAATACGTGACAGAGCACGAGCAAGAAGATTGTCTACTCGTGGGATTTTCCTCGCAGAAGTCCAATCCTTTTCGCGAAAAAAGTTCCTGCATTCTTCTCTAGTCAATATTTACTCTGCTGCTCTTAATTTACAAGAATTATCCTTTTTGAATCTCTAGAAAGTAATTTATTGCTATCGCTAACAACGAAATCATTTTTTATTCATCTTTTTTCGTGTCAACTTTATAGTTTCCAATTTCAGTTTCTTTAATAATTGTAAAAGAAAAATCTTCATTTTTTATGAGAATGTAAAAAACAAGATTTTGTAAATCTCTGTAATGCGAAATTCAATATTTTTACAGTGTTCATAGATTTTTGTACAATATTTTGTACAATTTTTGTCCTTTGTACAATTTTTGTTCTTTGTACAATATTTTGTGCAAGTTTTGTACTGTTTATCAAAGTTTTGTACTTTGTACAATTTTTGTACTATTTATCAAACTTTTGTAAAATCGATTTTCGTGATTGAAAATCATCTCAGGATGTGATGTTGCCTTAAAAGAAACTGTTAGTTTACTAATGAAAATTTAATCAACATTTTGTAAGGAAAATTACGAAATATTTTGAAAATATATATTTAAACTGATTATATTTATTGTTGCTTTTTTACTATACATTTCTTTTAGTAAAAAAAGTTTTAGTATACAAGGATGTACATTTTTCGTGTTTTGCAAGTTGCGTGGAGATTTAAGACACGAGCGTGAAAATTTAAAACAGAGTCTTGAAAATTTAAGACACAGTCGTGAAAATTTAAGACAGAGTCGTGAAAATTTAAGACAGTCGTGAAAATTTAAGACACAGTCGTGAAAACAAACAACAATTTATCTTGTAGCTTCATGGGAAACAAACTCATTTTTCGTATTTTTTAAATATATTTTTAGTTCGCAAAATATTGCATCAAATTTCAAGAAGCATGTGTATAAACAATTAGAAGCACCATAGAAACTTGTAATTTAAAGCACAAAAATTTAAATTAAGAGAAAAAATTTTAGTTCAATAAAAAGTAATCTGAAAGAAAAAGATTAATTTAAAAGAAAGAAAATTAATTTGAAACAAAAGAGAATTAATTTAAAAGGAAAATCAATTTGAAACAAAAGAGAATTAATTTAAAAGAAGGAAAATTCATTTAAAACAAAAAAGAATTAATTTAAATGAAGGAAAATTAGTTTGAAACAAAAGAGAATTAATTTAAAAGAAAGAAAATTACTTTAAAACAAAAAAAAATTAATTTAAAATAAAGAGAATTACTCTGAAACAAGAGAAAATTAATTTTAAACGAAAGAAAAAGAATTTAAGACAAAACAATTTTAATTTAAAATAAAGGAAAATAATTTAAAACATGATTTAAAACAATAGAAAATTAATTTAGAACAATAAATGGAATTTAATTTAAACAAAAGAATTAATTTAAAACATGTTTTAAAACAATAGAAAATTAATTTAGAACAATAAATGAAATTTAATTTAAATAAAATAAAAAGATTTACCTAAACATTACGTAAGTATACATCAGTATCAGTTTAAAAATAAACCACATTAAAAACTAAAAATACATAACTGAAAGAATATCACATAAAGCTGTTAAAAATGCCTACATAGTACAATAAATTATATAATAATAATAATAATAATAATAATAATAATAATAATAATAATAATAATAATAATAATAATAATAATAATAATGGATATACATAAACTATAAACGACTATAATATAAAAATACTATTAAAAGTCTACATTAATCATTAAGACAGTTCGTTTCAGTCAAAGCAATAAAAATGTTAAAGTTATCTTGATTAACTTTTTACGTTGTACATTGATTTTCGCGAAAATGTTGATAATAAAAATTGAAATTCTGTTATTAAAATTGCATGAATATGAACCATAAAATGGAAATATTGTTATTAAAAATTGCATTAATGTGAATCCTAAAATTGAAATATTGTTATTAAAAACTGCATCAATATGAATCCTAAAATTGAAATATTGTTATTAAAAATTGCATTAACGCGAATCCTAAAATTGAAATATTGTTATTAAAATTGCATTAATATGAATCCTAAAATTGATATAAATCATAAAATTCATACAAATAATAAAATTGATATAAATTGTACATTTACAATAAAAGCGAAGGTAGAAAAGATGAAAAGGAAGATTTTTAGTATCTGTTTCTATTGGTGACTTTACTTAAAAGACAAGAGAGATCGGCTCCGATGATTGTGGATTGATTGGCGTAATAAGGCTGAGAATTGTACTTGATTTGCATTGCGGTGTCGTAATCTGGCGCTTGTCTGTAAGGCGGAAGAAGAGCTTGCAAATTACTCGTGTCTTTTGAGGAAACAGAAACAACTGGACACGGAGAAGTCGATAAATCGCTGTAACTTGTCCAGCGCATGTGATTCTCGGGTTGATGATCCAAGCGCAAAGACGCTGTTTGTTCATTCGCTTCATTCTGAAATTGAAAAAAAAGAATTACCATTTTTGTTTATTATTAAAAGTTTTATTTATTCACATCATGCACGGGTCATTGCACAACTTATTAAATGTATTTTTAGTTAAATACATGAACGGGTTTGAAAATTCTTTAACTACAAACTAAAGTAGGATATAAAACTAAAAGTTAAAGTAGTACAGTCAAGTCTATGAATAGTGCCACTAAAACTCTACGAATAGTGACACTAAAAAACTCTACGAATAGTGACACTAAAACTCTACGAATAGTGCCACTAAAACTCTATTAATAGTGCCGCTTTTCTTTTGTTCTCACTCGAGCGTCCTTTGTTTTATTTGTGCAAATCTGCAGCACTATTCGTAGAGTTGACTGTATAATAATAAAGAAAAGAAGCAAACAAAAACAATTGTTTTTTCTTCTTAAAAGTACTTTAATTAACTTTTGAGAAATACTTACAAAGTGTCCATTATTGACACGCTCTGGTAATTGTTCGTTTAATCGTTGCGCAAAAGTATGTTTGGCTATACACAATTGCCACGCATATTTTGCCACTCGTGATTCTCCGAATGTAAATTGTTTTGGGGATTCGCCCTCAACTTGCCACTCGATTCTAAAAGTCTTCTTTTGATTAATTACGTTGCTAATGTCTGACCACCTATAAAAGAAACGATTTTTATTGTTTTTTTATTTATGTTTGTATTTTTTGTATTTTTTTTTTGTATTTTTCTTTATTTTTTGTTTAATTTTATTTTTCTTTATTTTATTTCATTTTATTTTTCATTATTTTGTTTAATTATATTTTTCTTTATTTTTTTTCATTTTATTTTTCTTTATTCTTTGTTTCATTTTATTCTTCTTTATTTTGTTTCATTTTATTTTTCATTATTTTGATTAATTATATTTTTCTTTATTTTGTTTCATTTTATTTTTCTTTATTCTTTGTTTTATTTCATTTTATTTTTCTTTATTTTCAGGGATGCCACAAATCAGGGAAGTCAGGGATTTTCGTCAATATCACTGGAAAAATATCGAAAACTTAGGATTTAAATAATTTTTAAGAAAAATAACTTTTTTTTAAACAATTAAGATTTTTTTAAAAAGAATTATAAATTTGAGATGAATTTTCAAAATAAAAAAAATGGAAAAATGTCAGGAAAAATCGATATGAAATATTTGTAGCAACCCTGATTTTGTTTCCTTTTATTTTTCATTATTTTGTTTAATTATATTTTTCTTTATTTTGTTTAATTTTATTTTTCCTTATTCTTTGTTTCATTTTATTTTTCTTTATTTTATTTAATTTTTCTTCATTTTGTTTCATTTTATTTTTCTTTATTCTTTGTTTAATTTTATCTTTCCTTACTTTGTTTAATTTTATTTTTCCTTATTTTAATTCTATTTTTACTTATTCTTTGTTTCATTTTATTTTTCTTTATTTTATTTAATTTAATTTTTCTTCATTTTGTTTCATTTTATTTTTCTTTATTCTTTGTTTAATTTTATCTTTCCTTATTTTGTTTAATTTTATTTTTCCTTATTTTAATTCTATTTTTCTTTATTTTATTTAAATTTTATGTTAATGTACAATTAGCGATTTATACTAATTTGTTAAAAATTACCTGTAAAACTTTGCAGGTTGTGATGTGGAAGATCCAACCATTATTCCGTTGATGGAAATGCCGAGAATTATTTCATTGTTTCCATCATCCTGAAAATTCCAGTGAATTAGTTATTATTTTTTGCTTTTAAAGTAAAGTTTTTATAAAAACTTTTCAACTTTCTAGATTTGAACTAAACGTTTTTATTTTATTTTCAATTAAGCAGATATTAAAGCAAATTTAATATTTCATAATTATTTTACAAACATATTTAACATTATTTTAAACAACTGTATAATTGTTGCAAAAACTGTTTAATTGTTGCAAAAACTGTTTAATTGTTACAAAAACTGTATAATTGTAACAAAAACTGTTTAATTGTTACAAAAAACTGTTTAATTGTTACAAAAACTGTTTTATTGGTTAAAAAAATATTTTTTTGTTACAAAAAATACACTTTGTAAGAATAAAATAGTTTCTTGTAACAGAAAAATGTATTTTGTAAGAATATAACAGTTTTTGTAACAATAAAATAGTTTTTGTAACACAACAGTTTCTTGTAAAAGTTTCGGATTATTAAGGTTTTTGTTAAAATTTTTACATACGTGGTTATGATAGCATTATACATAAATAACAATAAGACAGCAAAAGCCTCAAATTTTGAATTTTCGTATACCTTTGCAACAAACGTTTCATAACCGTATCCTTCCATTTGCATAACAGTCATAATGTACATTTCTTCGGCAGCGGATTGCGTCACGCCGATTAAACTTCGAAACTGGCAAAGAGCATCATTTAGAAGAGTTTCTTGCGCCCTTGGATCCGCTTCTATTAGAACCTATTAGAAAATAAATAAATATAAAATAAATAATTATATATAATAATATTCTTAATTTTGTCTCTCCAAACCTGAAGTTGTTCGTTTTTACTTTCAATTGTTTTTCGAAAGATTCTAATATTTTATTGTATTAAGAAAATGCAATAAATTCAAGTTAATTTTCTTATATTAACAGGGTTTCTACAACTTTGGAAAACAAGAAAAACCTGGAATTCTCATGGAATTTTATTATTCCTTATGGAATCATGGAAATCTCATGGAATCTTCAATCATATCATGGAAATTTATTTATATAATTTAATTTCTTTACTTTATGGTGTTTATTGAGATTTACTAAAATTTTGCATATTATATTGAATTATTCAAAAATATTTTAAAGTAATTTTAAGTATATATCAATATATTGAAGTAGTTTTAAGTGTTTTTAAATATTTTAAAACGTTTTGCAGTATTGGGAAAGGTTTAGAAATATTTTGAATAATTGTGATGTATTTATCAATAGTTTAAAATAATTTAAGATAGGTATTTTAAATATTTGAATGTATTTTTCAAAAGTTTAAAGAATTTTTAAATATTTTTAAATATTTTGAAGAATAAAAAGGGTTTTGAAGCAATTTAAAGCATTTTTAAGTGATTTTAAATTAATTAATATATTTAATGTTTAAATGCTTTAAAGCATTTTTAAGTTTTTTTAAAAATATTTTGGAATATTTTACAATATTTTGAAGTAATTTTAAGTATTTTAAAATTTTTTTTTAAGAAATTTTGAGTATTTTTTCATATTTTAAAATTTTTTTTTCTGTAAAAGAAGTAGGTATGAATTTTCGGTAAAACTTAACGTAGCAATGACGTAATATAAAAATACATATGACTATGTTTTTTGTATTTTTTCTACCTTCCATTGATCGAAATTAATCATCTATTTAAAACTTAATAAACATCATAAAGTAAAGAAATTAAATAAAAAAATTAATTTCCATGATATGAATGGAAATTCCATAAGATTTCCATGATATAAATGGAAATTCCATAAGATTTCCATGATTCCATGAGGAATATTGAAATTCTATGAAAATTCCAAGTTTTCCAAGTTTTCCAGAGTTGTAGAAACCCTGAATTTTTAAAGATTTCAAAAAATGCTAAAATGTTGTTAATTTCAAAGTATTATAAACTTTTTTAAAAAGGAGCTATTCTTTAAAATTTGAGAATAGTTGGGTAGATTAAAACGGTATAATAATTGGAATATTAATTCCATTAATATGGAATAATTTGGTAGATTAAATTGAAGTTTGGATATTTTGTAATGGTAAAAATAATGAATTGCAAAGAAGTTGAATTGAACTCAAGAGCTAAAAATGTTTAAAAAAGCTGATTATTTTACTGTTTCAAGTCTAGTTTTAAAGGTAATTTTTTTAAAGAATAGTAATTTTGTATACAAATGAAAATATTGTTTGATTTAAATTCAATTCAAGTAATTTAATAATTTCCTACATA
>WNHD01000823.1:0-40431 GCA_011057455.1 Ganaspis sp. Gsp50
TTTTTAAAAAATGTTAAAGGTTGATTTTTGTAAAAAATCCATCTATAAGAAAGCAAAATTTTCATGAAATGAATAGTTTACTACTTGTTTAAATTTAGAATGTTTACCGACAGTTGATATCCAGTTTTACAGATATCTAACTTACCGACAAAACAGTAAATACATACCACTAGAATGTTACTAAACTTGCCTACTTCATTTATTATAAATTGCAATAGATACAAAAATTATTTTATTATATTTTTGTAAATCATGATTTATTCATTGTAATTTGTATATATGCAAACAAAATGTGTGTTCTGAGATTCCAGTAATTTATAATAATTTTTTCTAGGTAAATCAGATTTCTGCAACTTTTCTACATTACCGACCGAGTCGCGATACTAGTGCCGCGGTGATGAAAATTGAAACTATTAGTTTGCGGTAGCTAATGAAAAATGGTCAGGCAGTATAGGTGAGAAAAATGTTGATAAAAGTTGTAATACTTGTTATAAATGATAAAAAATGGTGCGGAGATTAGTGCAGAACGTTTCCCATATTAATTACAACAATTTTCGAGGGATTTCTCAACGCGATGATAAAATAATGAGCTCCTACTGATGAGCAATAAAAAGGAATCCTCTTTAAAGAACTGGTTTGATCTGATTTCTTCTTAACAGTGTTTCACTATTTCTAAGAGCTTTAAATTATTTTAAATCCTCCTTTAAAGAAAATTGTGAAGTAAAATTAAAAGTGGGTGTCAATTAAAAAAGTTTCTGCGGACACATCATCAAAACGTAGATTAATTTTCTATGACCATTCAGAAAACATACGCCCTTCCTCCTACCCGATGGATGGTTTTTATATGGAAAATATTGCTTTAACTTTCTTGGGAGTGTTTTGCAATTATTTATTTCCTATCGCAATTTCTGCTCTTTTAGCAGTATTTCAATATGAATATTGTAGGATCTGGAAAAGTATTTCTAACACCGCGAAGGCCTATTTATCTATACATGAATTGTCATTGTGAAGGCTACTTTTTATTAATTCACAAAGGGTTCGCTCTTCCGTGAAGTACAGCGCATCGTTATTTTTCAGGCGAACCCTAGTGATTATCTTGCTACACTAGTGGACGAGGTAGAGTTTCATGATTATGGCTTCTGGAGCGTCTTCCTTGGACAGTGCTGGTAGCAGTGGTAAGTTAAAAAAATCTCAATTTATCTTACGATTCACTGCTTTCCTTATTTTGCATAAAAACGCATTTGTTGCTTTCTTAACTTTCATCTTTCTGGTTCATGAACTCCGACTTTTAAACATTTAAATCAATATAATTTCACATTTTTTAAATATTTTCGAAATCATGACTTAATGTCACTTATTTCTATTTACTTTGGTTCATTTCACTTTTGTTGTTACTAGCATTTCGTCTAGACTTTCTGTGAAAATTAGTGCTCCTATTTTATCAAAATAGACCGTGTGACATGATTCTTAAATTTGTATTTTAGAAATTTAATAAATTAACAAAACATTGATGTCTTTGTTTTAATAATTGTACATAAACAGTTCGATCAAATTAAAAAAAAAGTACGAAATTGATTGTCAAACTTGTTCACCAAATTTATTTTGCAAAATTTACGAGACCTTTTATAAATCAAAAGATATATAAAAGTATTTTTATTTAATTCACTTGTTATTGAATTATTATAAAATTTGATCAAAATTGCAAATATCTTTCACGAACAGAATCTTAGTTTTTACGGATATCTAATTGTTAAATAAAGAAATTAAATATTCAAAGTTTGAGTATGAAAATTGTATTTTACTTAATTTTAGAATTTAGAAAAACTCAATGTAAAGTGAAATTATAGTTCTTTAATTTCTAGTTTCACTAATGCAACAAAACAGTAAATCAAGATGCTTACATGCATGATACATGATTTCTTTCCTGGTGAAAGCAAACACTCCTAATTATATTGTTTTAGACACTGTAACATGTGAATCACGTTAATTATTTTTTTCTAAAGATAATAATCAAATTTACCAATTGTTGTTACATAAAAATGTATTGTGTCTAAACTGTAGCGTAATTTGCAACTTAAAATGCAATTTAATTTAGAGTTTTTACTCATAAAGAATTAAAAATACATTCGTTTTATTTTTATTTTATTGTACTACACAAATGAGCAAATAATTGTTCCATTTGTGCAGAAAGTACTTGAAATGCAAAATAATTAGTTTCAGAGATTATATATTAGAGAATTAGATTATATTATATACAGAAATTAGATTACTTTTCACTACAAAGGTTCACAATTTACGTTTATAAAAATATATCCTGTTTTTTTCGAAAGTAGTATTTCTCAAAAATGACTGTAGGTACTCAATATTTGAATTCAATGTTTTATTTTGTACTGAAATAATTTCTAGCAAGGAAAAATATTCCCTTCGATAATATTAAATTCTTTTTTCAATTAATTTAAGATTTTGATTTTACATGAAGATTTTACATTTTATTTTTTTGTTTAAATAATAATTTTTTATGTATAATTAAATTTTCTTTGATAATTATTAATTATTTATTAATTTATTAATATTATTGCAATGAAGTATTTAAATCGTGAATATTAGTTTCAATATTTTGTACTCAATAGTGTCACTATTTTATATTATTATTAAAAACTATTAATATTAATAAATTGTTAATACATTTAATATTCTTTGAAATTGAATGATTTACATTTTTCAAATTCGTATTTTCTTTCAGATGGAGCTCTCAATATGGGTAAGGATCCAGATTCGTTTTACAAATAAATATTTATCCATCTGAGCTTGCAAGTAGATCTTTTGTTAATTTCATAAAAACAAATTTAACAATATCATTAAACTATCATTATTGTTAAATTTAATCACTTATTCGCAAACTCTTTTAAGCTGTTTTATAGTCTTTTGCAGTTCTTCAAATTGTTCCAAATCGTTTTTATTTTGCTTATTGTGTTTTTTTATTGTGTTTACTTATTGAAATTAATGCAACCTAATATTTCTTTATATTATAAACATTTTATATTATAAACATTTTTATAAAAATAAATAATTTACATTATAAACATTTTTATAAAAATAAAAAATTTGTTACAAAAATTATTAAATTTGTAACCTTGTTTTTAACGACCTTGTCATTGATATCACTTTCTTTTGAATTTTAAATTTTCTTTTTAAGGATTTTTTAATGATTTCGCATTTTATATACTTTTAAATCCTTATTTTTCTTGTTAATGTTTCTTGTTACAATTTTAATGTCTGAATTATTAATGAAAACTTGAGTGTTTTTGAAGTTGTTTATTGTTAATACGTTGCTGATAAAATTTATTCCTTTTTAGATCATAATCATAATCGATATACTTAAACGTCATATTTTTGAATCATCTATCTGACAGAAGTTTCATAAATTAAGTTTGACGTGGAAATTTGGAATAAGAATTTAAAGGCTTTGCATAGCTTTTAAAAATGCCAGTTCGGTATCTTTTCTCTTTTTTAAAACTTACAAGAGAAGCTCTTTATTTTCTAATTCAACTTTAAATTGAGAACAATTTGAAGACTGTAATTTGTTGACACTTTGCACAGAATAAATAACTAAGTACATGATTGAAAATTGCCATTTACAATTAAATATAGAATTTGTTTTTATTAATCTGCCCGATTGTTATAGAATTGTTTTATGTATAGTAATTTGAATTTTAAATTTGTTTTGTAATTTTATGAATGTTGTAAAAGTTGTATTAATGTTGGCATACAATTTTAGTTTTTAATCAGATAATTTTAATTCCTGCTAGAGGAAGTACAAAGTTTTAAAAATGTTTCAAATTACCTTTTTCTTGTTGTAGAAATTATTGTTGTAGAATTGACTCTATTTTAAGTTTTAAGTTAGTTGATTTTCTTTTTTATTTCACTTTTTTGTGTTTTTGGATTTTTATTTACTGCATGTAGAGAGGGATAGCGGAGGCTACGGCGGTGTCGGAAGTCCTGTCCGGGGCCTCGAATGCAGGGACTATGATGGTTTGCAAAATCAGTGCGAACAAGCAATGCATCAACTTCAACTTCTTAGACATAAACACAACGAAACTATTCGACGGTTTGTTCATCTTTTTTGGTTCATTTGATTAAAATATTTTATTACCTTTCGTTTATTTCGTTTCTTTCATTAATTTTTTTTCACTTTTGGACGTTTTTGGATTTCATTTTAAAAAGCATTTTTATATTATATTAATTAATAATATAATTTAATTCTGGAATTAATTTTAATATCGTCGAGTCCTGGATTTAATTATACCATCCTCATTATTCATTTGTTGCTCATGACCATCGTTTTACAGACCTATTTTTTGCTGATGTATAAATAGAGCGGTTATTGGAAAAAAATCAATAATCGAAGAAATGTCTAACGTTACGCATTTTCTACAGGTATGAGCATACTATGAAAGAATTGGAGTACTACAGAACACAGCACAGAGCAGCCATGAATCAACTAGAAGCAAATTCTCAGGAGAGTTCGGCTCTCAGGGGAAAGTACGGAGAACTTGTCAATGATAATCAACGTCTTGATCGAGAAGTCCAGGGCTTACATAAAGAAGTTTCGGAACTAAGATTGCAAAATCAGGAAGTCCTCGCCTCTGATAGCAGTAATAGCGATAGTATAAATCAACACTATTTATCGGCTCTTCGGAAATACGAGGCTGTCAAGGACGAGTACGATGCCCTCAGAAAACGATACGATGACCTCGTATCTTCTCATTCTTCAGTTGTAAACAAGGTTCGTGTTCTATATACTATTATAGTTTTTATTCCACAATCTATTTTCGTAATATCTCTTTATCAGTTTATTTTTTATTCTATTTTTATGTCTCCTGAGTTTATTTTCTATTCAAATTAGAATTTAGCTACGTATTTCGATTCCTTTTTTATTTTCACTTTATTCCCCACCACAGAATTTTTTTATTCGGTTCTACCAATCACGTACCTTGGATTTATCCAATTTCGATAAATTCAAGTCGTATATTAAATTATTATCAGATTATTAGTTTTGTATTTTATACACTTTGTGTAATCTATATTAACGTAATTTATTTCAGCGTAATCTGTATTAGTGTAATTTATATTAGAGTAATTTACATTAGTTGTTTTCTGGAACAGTTTAGAAACCTACATTTTGAGTTTAATTATCAATATTAATTAAATATAATTGTTTGCAGTTGGAACTGTCACAAGAAGAGGCTTCAAGACTGAAGAAACAAAATGAAGAAGTGGTTCAGGAAAGAAATAATGTTGTTCGGGAAAGAAATGGATTTAAGCAACAGTGTACGGCTGCGATTCGTCAATGGGATATTGCTCTTCGAGAAAGAAAGGAATACCAGGAAGCTCTGGCTAAATTACAGCAGCAGCATGAGGAAGCGGTCAAGGAAATTAATCAGGCAATGGTTATTCGTATGAAGGCGAGCAAAGACATGAAACGTTTAACGGAAGAAAGAAACGCTGCTTTACAAGAATATAGTTTGATTATGGGAGAAAGAGACACGGTGCACAAGGAGATGGAAAAACTTGGCGATGATCTCACTCAAGCCTATACCAAAATCACGCATCTCGAAAGTCAGAATAAACAGCTATTAGACGAAGTGAGAATTTATTCCATTCCTCAATTTTCACTTTTATTATTTCTTTACTGTAGATTTACAGGCAAGATGATATAACCCATTTAATTTATTTACTACGATTTAGCATATTTACTGTAATTTATTTTATATTTTTCATTTCTTTATTTTATTATTTCTTTTCTTTATTTTATTATTTCTTTTCTTTATTTTATATTTTTAATTCCTTTATTTCATATTTTATTATATTTACTATTTACTGTAATCTTCAAGTAATTTATTTGCTCTGAACTTTAATTGTTTCAGAAGAAGACTCTTTCGTATCAGATTGAAACCTTACAACGAGAGATATCCTCGGCTCTGCATGACCGAGACGAGGCTTTGAAGGAATGCAACGAACTTCGACAGAAGTTTGGAGATTTCTCGGAAGGAGCGAACAGGGACTACAAAAATCGTCTGGAGCTCCATTCCTACAGTCGCGAGAGAGACAATGCAAGCAAGGAAGCAGAGAAAGACACAAGTATTCGAGATTATGCCAAGAGAGAGAAAGAAAGAATGGACAATTTAGATCAAGCCAATCTCGAGTTGGACAAACTTCGCAAGTTCGTCGATACTTTACAAGCCGACCTTGAGGAAGCGGTACAGGAAGCCGAGGTTTCGAAACGAAGACGAGATTGGGCTTTCAGCGAAAGGGACAAAATAGTCCTCGAGAGGGAAAGCATCAGAACTCTTTGTGATAGACTGCGAAAGGAAAGAGATCGCGCTGTATCGGAGTTAGCAAGCGCCTTGAAAGATTCGGATAATATTAAGAAACAGAGAAACGAGGCTTCAAAGGAGTTGAAAGATCTTAAAGAGAAGATCGAATCGGGAGATCACGCTTTAAGAACGAGTCAGTACGGACACGATGGTGCTATAGAAACGGAAGTTAACGAATGGGACGTGCTGACTATTCATTTAGACTTAGGCAGACTTTGCTTGGATTCTGATAGAGACTTGGGTCTGGTGCTAGTAGGAGGACGAGAGAATCCACATTATCCGAATGATACTGGTGTTTATGTGGCGCAAGTGATACAAGGCAGTGTTATGGACGGAAAATTGAGACTTAATGATTGTATTATGAGAGTTAATAATGTAGACTGCACCTCGGTTTCAACAAGAATGGTTTTGGAAACCTTGCGCTCTTCTACCGTTGGACCTGCGACTTTAACCGTTAGGAGAAGAAGAATGAGCAGAAGAGCTTTGAGAACTACTCAACTTCCCGTTGGCTCTGTTCCACATGGCATAACTTTAGAAACTGGAATCTACATCTCCAAGATCTCACCTGGTAGTCTTGCTGCGAAAGATGGATACCTTGCTGTTGGAGACCGAGTCTTAAATGTAAGCTCCTAATTTACAAGTTTATCTTTCAATTATTTTGTTTATTTTTTTCATCATTTTTATTCCACATGCAAGAAGCTTTGTTTTTTTTGTATGTTTGCTAACGATTCTGTTTCTATTTTCATCAGTTCATTTCTTTTTCTATTTCCATCAGTTTATTATTGTTTGTGTTGTATTATTATTTCCGCTGTATTATTGTATAATAATTGTACATTATAATTATGTAATGTTTTATGTTGTATTGTAATTAATTATGTTGTACGTATTATTGTAATGACATCACGATTGTATGAATAACGACAATTTCTCATTGAAATTGCAGATAAACAGCAAACCGATGGACAACATAACTTCTTCGCACGAGGCGATGACAATCCTGAACGATAATTCCTCCGATGTCTTAACCATCACGACTCTTAAAGGGATTCCTCTCCCGACAGTGACAAGCTCTGACTCAATGCCTCTCGATACTAGTTTTAGCCCAGAAAAGCAGAAAATGGTCAACAGCTGCTCACAAACGGAGCAAGAACGTCTGATGCTTAAAACCACGTCAGACGATTATGATCGACGATACATTGCTTCCAATTTCGGCGATCGAAGCGTCTATAAGGTTTCGAAATCCATCAGCAACGAAAAACCCAGTGGAATCAGTCACGCGTGGGACAATATCCGCGAAAAAATAGACATCGTTCGTGGAAGAAGACACAGCAAAGATCGTGAAGATAAAAAGAAACGACATCGCAACTCTAGTCCAAGTACTTTCGAGCAGGAGCAAGATGCTATCGCAGAACTTGACTCTGTCATCGAGAGTTACCACAAGAAAGCGAATAACGGAGTTCTCAAAAGAAGCAAGCGTCGCGGCGCCGAAAAAGCCGAGAAGAACGGCGGCACCTGGCCCAAAGCTCGAGGTGGACCTCTACTTCAAAACGGCACCGGGACGATCCTTCATCCACGAAAAACCAAGGAGCGACTTCCACTCAGCGTTCTTCTCAACCAACCTCCCAAGTACGAGAGTTATAATTACAATCGGATCTCAAACCCCATTCCTTTGACTAATTTTTCCAATGCCAGTAATCGGCACACCGTTTTTATTTCGGATACCAGCAAATCAGGCCAGCTCTTCAGTCAGAAGTCCTTCACTCCAGCGGTGCAGTTCAAGGAATCCAAGGATAAGAAACAGCTTGACTTCGATCCTGCGGAAAATCGTCTCAGCTCGGCACTCGCACCTTCCGAAACCAGCATCGACTTCTCCGTTAAATCAGGAAATGCCGGTAAGGAACTGGATTACTATACGAAAAAGAGAACTCCGAAATATCTTGCCGGAGACGGTCAGGATACGCTCCAGCATAATCGAGCGCACTCTCAGCTTTACAATGTAATTGGAAGTTCCTCTGCATCTTCAACTGGGCCTAGACAACAGCTTGCTGGTAATTTCTCTTACCCCCCTTATACGCACACGCATCCGCATCCACATCAGCAAAATTCTTTGTTCTCAAGATACCCTTCGCCACCTTCGTTACCCTCGGCTCAATCCGGTGAGTCAATTGGCCTTCCCGATGCACGTTCCTTTTGTTTCGAACCTCCCTATAGTCCCGGACCTCAACCGGGGTTTGGACACCTGCACACACCATCCGCAGATCTTCACTATCACAAAAGCAAAGCACATCCTCTCACTCCTTACGACGTTCCGGGTTATACGCATGGATACGAAGGAGGTACCTTTCCAAGAAAGAAGGAGAATCAGAGGTTCAGGATACCGTCGAATCCGAGTGTCACGCCGAAAAATAGTGTGGGCAAACTCTCGACCGGAAGCATCGAGAGGACTTCAGAAAGGGGCAGTCCGATGCCGACTTTTCATGTTGAAGTTTTGAGTCCTGGAACTGGTGGAGGAAGTGGGGAATTGAGGAGGGTTTATATCGATAAGTCAGCGGAACCTCTGGGAATTCAGATAGCGTGTTTAGAAAGCGGAGGAGTTTTCGTGTCGACTGTTTCTGAACACAGTCTGGCGTCCCGTGTTGGCTTACAGATTGGCGATCAACTCCTGGAGGTCTGTGGAATTAATATGAGGAGCGCGACTTACCAACTGGCAGCTAGTGTTTTAAGACAGTGTGGTAATTCAATTACAATGCTGGTGCAGTATAGTCCTGAAAGTGAGTATCGTTTATTGCAACTTTTATTATTGCGGCAGTTATATCTGGAAAGTTTTGTCGTTATTAGGCCTGCCACAAAAGGCATAAACGCAAAATTAAAATTAGAAATGTCTTGACTTGAATTTGGCGCACGTTTTGAATATTAAATTTTGCGTTTATGGCTCTTGGTATTTACCAGCTTCAAAGTATCTTAGAAATGTTTATCATCTTCAAAACACTTATCATCTCCGAAATATTCACCATGTCCGAAATATTCATCATTGAAATATTCATCATCTCTGAAATATTTATCATCTTTGAAATATTCATCATTTCTGTAATATTTATCATCTTCGAAATATTCATTATCAGAATATTTGACATGTTCAAATATTCATCATCAGAATATTTTACATCTTCAAATATTCATCATTTTGAAAATATCACTTTCAAAGTGTTCATCCTTTCCAAAACATGTATCATTTTCTAAATATCTTCCACAAAATATTCATCACTTTAAAAGTTTCCATTTTCAAAACACTTGTCAGCTTCAAAGTATTTATTATTCTGAAACTATTTGTCACCCAAATAGAATTTAGTAGCACTTATTGACGTTTCAATCTAATCCTAAATGTAAAGTTTCTTCATGCTGGATCCGTTGGTTAATGGATGAAATATCCACAACGTTTTGAAAGGTTCTAAAGTTTTTATAACATTTTTCTCATTGTTCTTTCCTATTTATTGAATATTTTTTCCTTTAAGGGGTCTTGTAAATTATTTTTAGTATCTTTTCTCCGAAGCTTTAATTTTTTAAAATCTTTGATATACATATAAGTGATTTTTCACAAATTGGATACTTGAATTGTTTTTTTACAAGAAAATTTAAAAATCTTTTAAATTTCGATCGCAAACTTTTTGTATTTAAATCAGAAAATCTGAAAAGCTTTCTTTTGCTTTCGAAAATTTTACAAGATCTCTCAATTTGACAGTATTTTTTTATTAAATTATACTTTGTGCTTGATCATATTTTATTCAAATTGGAGAACATTAATCTTTTTCTTTTTTCGGTTATCTAGAAAAACAATTTACTTTCTTTTTAATTATTTAATTAAATCCGAAGATTCTTTAAAATTATTTGGAAAAATAATCATCCTTTATAACAATTATTCCAAAGAAGAACGAGCTCCAAAAGGTAAATAAACAATAAAGCATTTGTTTTTTCGGACAGTTGTACAAAGATTTATTTTTCTTTACTGCTATCTTTACAATGATTTACATCAAAAGAGCGATGTAACAAAACTTTTTAGTGAAAATGATCGTTTCTTTAAACTGTTTGAAGAACTTCTTATATTTTCCAAAAATTTTACAAGAATCTCCGGAAAAAATAATCTTTATTTTTTTTCTGTAATACAAATCTTTTTTTACGATTTGAAAATTTTAACTAAAGATTTGTATTTTGTTAATGATTCAAGATTGTATCATTTTGATTAACATTAAAAATGATTCAAGATTTATTTAATTATAATTACTTTCAGATTTTTTCTAAAGATTACATTTATTTGATTTAAAAATGTATTAAAATTGTTTAACGAGAATGTTAAATTAATTGTACTTTTTTATTATTCTTTATTATGTATGTGTCAGTAATTGTTTAATAAAATTGTTTAGTATTTTTCTTTATATCTTTTTATAGTAAAATTTGTTGTATCTTTTTGAAAAAAGATTTAAAAATTTTTTATAACTATTTATTACATATTAGTATACTACATTTATAAGAATCTGTGATACTGGTTTTAAAATTTATAAAAAAATATCTTTTTATTGATTTAAGAACTTGTGTGACAGGAATCTGAAATACTAATAAATTACAATCTTTTTCAAAGAATACAACGAACCAGAGGGATCAGCATCCTCGAGTTCATCAGAAGTCGTTAGAGCGGAAGCAGGAAGTCGAAGTGGATCTCCGACACCTTGTAACAGTCCAGAAGCTCCCAGGAAAAGTACTAATGAGTCTCTCGAACCACCGGAACCAGAACGGGATGGTTCTTCGTCCCTGAATACAATGAGAAGTGACAGAGATCGGGAACGCGATCGAGACAGAGAACGTGAGGTGAGAGCTTCAGCTTCCTTGGACGTAAGAAACACCCAGGACAGAGAACGTGAAATTCGAAGCTCTGCGTCTCTGGATATAAACATCAGGAAGCCTGAATTGAGAAATTCTGCAACTCTAGAGAACATGAGAAATTCAGCAACTCTAGACTCTCTTCGAAGTGCAACTGGTACCTTAACCCGGGCTCAAATGAGTCAAGCTGCTACGACCCTGCAGAGACAAAACGCGACTGTTCGTAGTCCAACGCAAGAGGATCAATCGCAGAAACCGATACCGCCCAGTGAACCCAGGTATCTCTTCATCGAGACGAGAAAGTGCTCCAATTTGGGAATTTCTCTTGTAGGAGGAAACGGAGTCGGCATCTTTGTTCATTCGGTACAGCCTGGGTGCTTGGCTGAAGAGGCTGGATTGAGGACTGGAGATCGAATCCTCGAGTACAATGGAGTTGATCTGCGGCAGGCAACTGCTGAACAGGCGGCTTTGGAGCTTGCTAGACCTACTGATAAAGTGACTTTAATTGCTCAGTTCATTCCCGAAAGGTACAATGAAGTCAAGGACAAACCTGGAGACAGCTTTTACGTGAAGGCGATGTTTGATCGGACCGGAGATGTCGGAGATAGCTTGCAATTGAGGTTCAGTAAGGATGATATCCTCTATGTCGACAATACCATGTTTAACGGAACACCTGGACACTGGAGAGCCTGGCTGGTTGATCAGACTGGAAGACGACAAACCTGCGGCATCATTCCTAGTAAATTTAAGTAAGTTTCGATTTCTATTACAACGGTATTCATTGTTTCCATAAATGATAACAAAATCCATAGTTTTTATTTCTAATCCAAACATTTTTAGTATTGATTTCTAATTACAAAGAGATTCTTAACTTTAGTTCCTAATTATGCCGAAATTCTTAGTCTTCTCTAAAGTTATAATTCTATAAAGTTATAACTTAAGATGTATCTTTCGTAGTAAATTTAAGTAAGTAGTGATCTTTGTAATTAATTTAAAATTATTTGAACGATTGTATATAATCGGGAGGAAGTTTTGCATATATAATATGAATGATTAAAAAGATTGCGTAAAGTTTTGTCATGATTACTAAAGTAAATTTTGGTGTGATTTAGGGTCGAGGAAGAAATGCTGCTGAGAAGATCTCTGGGCGATTTGGAAACGGATGCTGGTAGGAGAGGAACGACTAGTGCTAGGCGTAGTTTCTTCCGTAGAAAAAAGCAGCATCAACGATCTTCCAGTAGAGATAGCAAAGAACTGTCGCAACTGACCGGCGTCAACATGGGATGGTACAGTGATAGTGGAACGCTCAATGAAGAAAATTTGCCAGCTAGTTATCAACGAGTTGAACGACTTGATTGTAAGTACTTCAAGCTCCCCATGGAATCAAAAATTTATTTAGTAACCTTTTTGTTAGAAATTTAACAATTACAGTAATTGTACTAATTATTTTTTCTTTCATATGAAACTAAAAATTACATCAATTGAACCTTCTTTTCTTTAGGAAACTAAAACCTACATTAATTGAGCTAATTATTAACCGTATTTTTATATAGATCCAGCTTTGAGACCGATCTTGATAATTGGTCCATTTAGTGAATGCGTCCTGGGAAAATTACTTCAAGAATTTCCTGGACAATTTACGAGATGTCTTCCGGAAGCAATGCATTGTTCACAAGCGACACTGGAACAAGGTCTGCGAGATTCTTTGTACGTTGATTACAGAAAAAAGGGTAGTTACTTTGAATGTACGACTGTGCAGGCAGTAAAGGATATTTGTGAAAAGGTAAATCAGTTCAGTATTTTTTAATTTTGAAACCTCAGGGATTTGTTTTTATTTTTTTTAACAATGTGGAAATTTGCGTTTGTAATGTACATTAATTAATTTATTATTACTATTTATTAGTAATCTTTAAGTAATAATCATTTAGTAAACATTAAAAATAATAGTAATTAAATAACCATTAATCGTCATTTCGTTAAGTTTATTTATTTTTATTTTAATTTCGTACTTTATTGATTGTATTTTTTTGTATAAATTATTGACTATTTTATTAATCACTAATTACAATTTATTAAATTTGAATTCAGGTGTAAATTATAATATATATAATTGTTGTTCTAGAATTCCCACTGCCTTTTGGATATATCAATTGCTTCAATCGAAAGACTTCACAGGCATCAGATATATCCTATTGTCCTTTTGATCAAGTTTAAGAGCACAAAACAAATAAAGGAGGTGAAAGATTCGAGGTATCCAGGTGAAAAGGTTAGCGCCAAGGCAGCTAAGGAGATGTACGAACAAGCGCTCAAGTCAGAGGCTGAATACCGATTTTTCATTTCCTGTAAGATATTAATTATTTATCTAAATTTTAATACATACTTAATTATATTAACTAAATTTTAATTACTACACTTCTTCAAAATCTTAGTTGATCTCGAAAGTTTTTAACATTAATCAAAATAATAATAATAATAATGACAATGATAGTTATAATAATAATAATAATAATAATAATAATAATAATAATAATAATAATAATAATGATAGTTGTAATAATAATAATTATAATAACGATGATAATGATAATAATAATAATAATTTAGTGACAGAAATTCAATGTGATCCTTTTATATTTCAGCGATAATTCCAGCTGGTGTTAGTGTTGCTTATATCGTAACACAGGTGAAAGCAGCCGTCGACGATGAGCAGAGCAAAGCATTATGGGTACCTCGAGGGCCTCCCTGACATTTAAGGGGGGGTCCCCACAAACCGCAGTGGAAATCAATCTAATTCCATCGGGGGACCCTTTCGTCTCAGCTATGCGTACAATTCTTACAAACTTTTTATTTTATTTATGGTCTCGAGCAAGAAAATGCCGAATTTTCATCATTCTTGCTCTTAAAATGGTTGTGATTTCTAATTTTCAGTTCTTCTGGTTTTTTCAATTTTATCTCCTCGATAGCAGTATTTTCATTTTTAACCACGATGGCAGTATTCTCATTTTATAGTTTTCTTCATAATTAGAGCTATTTCGCAATTTTAAAAAATTGACGCTCACCTTTCTCGCAGTTTTGAAAAATTGCTAGCTCTTTTTTTGCAATTCTAACAAATTGCCAGCTCACGCTTTTTGCAACTCTGTTTTGACTGACGTTGCCGACTCATTTGTTTACGATTTTTCTATTCTGACTGATAAATTGCCATCTATTTCAGTTCTAAAGAGGAGATAAACAATAAAATATATAGTAAAATTCTAGATAAAGAAACAATAGTTAGAAGAACATATAGAAACAAATAGCAAAATATTATTGAATAGAAAAATGCTAGTGAAGTCTGTGAAATTAAGAGACCATAAGTGAAGGTCTGTATTTATAAACAAACTTGTGACTTGTTGACAAGTTTTGAAAACAAAATACAGTCTTCGAAGTCAGGAAATTTTAAATTCATCAGGTTCAAAGTCTGAAAATTGAATGCTCAAGAAGTAAAAATTCAAAAACAAAATTTCAATTCGTCGTGATTGAAATAAGGAATTGACTCTAGACGTATAGAGACGAAATTATGGAATTGAATTGTGACACTCGGTTCCTGTAAATATTGTGTATGTAGACATCGTTAACTCGAACATAATCGCGACTAACAATTGATTAGGGAAAAAATTCGCCACTAGATTGTACAGTTTTAGGTTCAGGGATTTTTCCCCTGATCGCTTATTTATATACGGGGATTTCAACGAGCTTAAAGCGCTCCTCATGGTGCAAGTTAATACGTATTATATATAGGAATTGTTTTATACCGTTCTTGACGGTATTTGTTACTGTTCTTGACGGTGTTACTGTTATATCGAATAGCCTACCAGTTTTTTAAGTTTCCTCGATCACCGATCGCTCCAGAGCTCTATCCTCGAAATTTGTTTTTTTAACAAATTTCCAATTTATTTATAATCATGCTGTACATTTTTATTTAAACGTTTTTTATTTATTTTTAAAAGCTCCTTTTATTCTTTTTATTTTGTTTTATTCGCTATTGCATAATAAATTTTATTAACGGCTTTTTTTCATATTTATTAGCTTTTTGTGATCTCAAAGTTATTCTGTGATCGAGGCGACTCGGTAGTGCGATTTTCGAGATTTGTCGAGATTGTGAATTTTTTTCACCATCAAATTGAGTTTTCTACCCAGACAATATATAGGCGTAAGTTACACAACCGAGACCAAAAATTAAAAGATTATTGATATTTAATTAACGGAATATTAATAAGGATTTATGATTTAATTTAACTTCTATTGGCAGCGAGGCGAGATTATTAGAAATTTAGTTTTTCGATTCGTGCTGGAAAATCCGAATCTCGTCGCTGGCTCGAGATTTACCGAAGTTAACTTACATTACTGGCGTCATGAATGTTTACTCGTTAATTTTGTCAACTTATTTTATAATGAAATTTTTACATTTAATGTAAAGATTTCAGTGTATTTATATTTACAAAACAAATGTAAATACATTCTATGTTCTATTTTCTTTATAGACATTCAATATTTTATTTTGTATACAAATTCAATATTTTATTTTTTGTATAAATCCGATTTTTAAACAAATTTTCAAAGCAATTTGATTTTTTATTCTTTTAGAGAAACTTGATTATTTATTTTTATTTCTTAACAAAGATTTAGTTTTTACAAATTTTAAGTTTCTTTGTTAAGAAGCAAAGTTTCTTTGTAATAAAATAAAGTTTCTTCGTAATAAACTTTTGCTCAATTTTATTTTCGATCATTTGGACAAAGGAGAAAATTCTCTGAGTAGACATTTTGTGAAACGGTTAAAAATCTAGAAACGTGATAATAAGAATTTTCAATCACTTCACTGTGATAAGTAAATACTTGACGACATATCATCTTTGAAATCGGACCATACTCACTTATTTTCGGCATCGTATACAGACACAAATACATAGTGTGTGTAAATAAAAACACATATATTTATTGATAAATATAATTGTAAGCGAGGCGAGTCAAAGGAGTATCCGTCCCTTTATTTATTGAATTTAACAAATTAAAATTTGTAAACTTTTTCTGGAAACTTGTTTGCCTCGTCTTGTGTATATATAAATATATAAATATATATAAATATAAATATATTTAGTAACGCACTTTTGATATTCTGCATTAAGCACGATTTGATCAGTTAAAAAAAAACAGTTAAGTTAATGTGGCGATAATTTATATCGACCGTAAACTCAATTTAGCATAAAAGCCAGGTGCATTCATCTCGACTTTAAAAAAAACGACTATTGTTACAATAATCATTAAAGCGTTAATGGTGATATACTGCGTAGCTAAGAAGCAGAAACGGAGATTACGTTTTATTGATCCACGTTTCAAATTCTAATTCAATTTTTAGAGTCTGACTCGGATCTTTATGACGGAAATCACGACTAGTCTTCGAATAGTATTCTACAATTTACATATGTTTCTCTTTCATGTTTTTTCTCACTTTACCGAGATTTATGCTCTTGTTATTCTTCTTATTCTTCTCTGGTTGGTGTTTTCGGGTTTCTTCAGATTTTTCTCAATGGACCATTTCAACTTGATTCTCGTTGTAGCCAGTCAGTCGGTGTAGGTTCTTCTAAACAAAAAAATGTCTCTTGAAACTGCTCTGGAAATTGGGTTTGCTTTTTAGGAATTTTTACGTATAGTGGCGAAAAATTGGGTCGTTTCATAATTTTGGAAAACGCATTTTGTTTTATATTTTTATCTAGTTTTTGTGGATTTTTGTTTCAATTTTTTAAATAGTTTTTTCTTCTATTTTTTATATATTTTTGTACTTTTATATTTTGTTCGTTATTGCTTTCTCATAGAGGAAGTTCTGTTTTTCATTTTTCTTATATGTTTGTCCTTGTATTTTATTTTCATTTTTGTTTTTACACTTTCCGTATTAATTTTATTTTAATAATTTTTACACAAAGTATCAAATTGGATACAAAGTACACAAATCGAATGATCTTGATACTTTCGAGTAATGATTTTTGTTTATATTCTTCAAGATTATTTAAATATTTTTCAAGATTTTTAAATATTCTTCAAGATTTTTAAATATTCTTCAAGATTCTTAAATATTCTTTAATATTTCTAAATATTTTTCTTACCTCTCCATTTGCAAAATAATAAAAAAGCAAATTTAGATTCACCAAGATCCAGATCATTTTTCAGAGATTAAAAAATTCTGGAAAAAGTTCTTTATTTAGTACATTGCAGATCATCACTTTTGCAGGTAAAAATAAAATATTAAAGGAATAAAATTATTTCTCATAAAAGAAAAAATAAAATAAATGTAAAATAAAAATAAAGCCGAAAATAGACCGAAAATTCATCATTACCAAATTTTTTTGGTCTGATTAAAAAAAAACTGCTAAAACATTTGCATTTGAGCTTAATTCCAAAATGAATTTGTAAAGTAGATGTATGAGAATGTAAAAAGAAATAGGCTTAAAAATTGCAAATTTGAAATTTGCATAATAATCCCGAATTAGGGAATTAGGAAATCAAATCGAATTTATTGAAAGGAAGCTTTTGTCGAATTTCCAGCCTTCGAAACGGTTGTGATACATTTTAATTGTCCCGTAGAAAAGATTAATTTTTATTTAATTTAAAAGAATCCGTATCGTTTTCCTCAATATCTTGACTTTTACAAATGATATTATCCTACACTTTAGGATACTCTTTCAAAAGTTTTAAATAATTATTTAACACTTTGTCAAAATGGATAAAAACAAGAAATATTTTTAAGACATTTAAAAATGATCAAGCTTTTGAAAGAAATTATTCTTCTATTTTATTTAATTTCGTTAATTTAAAAGTAAAAGAAATCGATTTAAAAGTCGATTTCGTTTGAGATCAAAAGTTTCTTTTTCTTTTTTCATTGAAAAGGAAATTATTTGGAAATACTCTTATTGAGATATTGCAAAATGTTGAGATATTGTGAGATATTGCCTGTAATTAACAAACGTAATCCCACAATTTTAAAATTGTTGAAAATCGTATTTTTTATACAAAAAAAATGTGAAGAAAAATCGAACTTTTTAGGAATTGAAGCTTGACATTAGGTTTAAAGCAATTGTCCCCTGTGCCTTTTAATGATTTTATTTTAAAAATCTAAGCGGTTTCTTTGAAAAATTCTTAAAATCTTCTCAAACTTGACTGTCAAATCTCGCTCAGATTTCAAAAAACAAATTCATGATGTGTTTATAAATGAAAATGTATCTATAACTGGAAATTAGGTTTTTCCTTGTCTGTTTTGCCTATTTTTTATTTTTGCCTACACTTGTCACTCCTTTCATAATTAATTTTTTTTTAATAATTATCAGAATTAAAAAAAAGGGCCAAGTTAATTAATTTTAAGTACTTTGTTAAGAAATGAAAGTTTCGTTTTACTAAATAATTTATTGTATGTTTTTATTGAAATCTGTGCTTTTGAACTAGTCTTTTTCCGTCTTCCTCAATTCCTTCCAAGGTAAATACTACCTGAATAATATGTTATAAAAGAGATTATAAAAAATACTTGAAGCGTTCTAAACAATATTTTTACATAAAAACCTTTTTCTTTAGGAATCCAGTTTCTATTAGGATTTTTTTTCTTTCAGAATCCTCTCGATTTTTTTTTCTTTTAGAAAAAGAGTTGTTTTAAAAAGAAAATCTTTTCAAAAAGAATTGTTTTTGAAAAAATCTTCTTTTTGAAGAAAGCTTTTTTTTTTAAAAAAAAAGTAGCATTCTTGTTAGAGGGGTATATTTTTTGAAACTCAGAATAGAGAGAGAAATAATTAGAGAGACGAATGGGGAAATGAATCGTCACCTTTATAGAAAAAGAAACAAAAAGATAAAAAGTAGGTGAGTTTAGAAAGTCCACTTTTCTACTGGGACACGACTTTTTACTAAAAACTATTCTTATTACGTGCTTGTAGAATAGAAATTAGTAAAGAGAAAAAGAAAAAAAAAGAATCATGAATAAAATTAGTTTTTGGTAATTTGAGGTGAAATATTTCGAAGGTTTTTCCTGCAATGGTTTTGATACCAAATGTTTTAATCTGTATTTATAAAATAAACTTCTATATTTACATACGACTTCTTTATACATACATACGTATATAGATATGTGTGTATATATTATTTTATATGTACATACATATGTTGTAAAACGGTATGACAACACGACGTTTGTATTATTATAAAATATATATCATATATGTATATGTGACATTGATTAAAAGTGTAATGTAGGCGCATAAGTATTACTGTTGAGCTGCTCCAATTTTGAGTGGAAGCCCAGAAAAAAAGTATTAACGTTAACTTTCGTTATTGTTTATAACTTCTTGTAAAAGATACGTTCTCTTATTGTAGAAGAAAATTACAATAAATTCTCAATCGTACAATTTTTGCTTTGCAAATTTGTAATTTTAGTAAATCGTCCTTTTAATCTTTGTTATTTAATTTATTCTTTGTTCATAATTAATTAATTACGGATTAATTAATTCTAATTTATTAATTATTTTTACTTAATTTTAGGATGATTTGTAATTTAGTTTTTAGAAAACACCAAATGCGAGGCTCTAAAAATGTTTTAAGTAAGTATGTAATAAATGTGATGAATATGTTATTTTGGTGCAAAAATTTCAAATTTATAAAATAACAAGTTGTTAAAAGAAATTGTATATCTTGTTATTGTAAATAGTGTTACTTTATATAAAATACATTGCAGGTTAAAATATTTCTGCACCTACTATTCACTTATCAAATAAATAAAATTTAAATTAACGTAAAAAAACAAATAAGAAATGGCGAAATTATTTCAGTCACGAGCCTTGCATTTTTCATAAATTGCAAAGCCAAAAAAATGAGTTAACGTTTCGATGAAAAACGTTATTACTCATTTTTTGAGGATGCATTTACTTATATACCAATGAAAAACAAAATTTGTTTTTAACCGAAGTAGAAATCGGATAAATAAAAAAAGTATGTTTAAATTTGTAAATGAAGAGTAATGAATACAAAAATAACAATTCAGAAAGTATTTGCAAATAAAAGAAAGTTATGAAAAAAAATATTTACGAATAAATAATAATTACAAATGAAAAGAAAAGTTACAAATAGAAAATAGTTACAAATAAAAATACTTACAAATAAAAAATACTTAGAAATAAATAATAGTTGGAAATAAAAATAGTTATAAATACCAACAGTTACAAATACAAACAGTTACGAATGAAAAGTGGATCCAACAAAATAATTAAAAAGAAAAACAATTACAAAATAACAAAGTAGTTACTAATAAACAATAGTTGTAAATAAAAAATAGTAAATAAGAAAACATAAAGTTGAGACGAAAATAGTAACGAATTTAAACAATTTTCTTGTCTATTTTCAAAAACAATCTTTCTTTTTATTTGGAATTTTTACTTCGGTTAAAATTTTAATTTAAATGTTAATTTCGTGAAACTCGTAATTTGATTTTTTGTTTTCGCATTCGAGGAGATCGAGAAGTTACTCGAAATTCGACAGGAATATTGTAGCACCGACACAGGCAGCAGCTGGGAAATTTGAACCAATCACTGAAAATCCCACGACACTCGTTGTTTGGATCATAAGCTAACAATCGGTGCAATCTGTATTGTTGTTCACATTTACAACCATCTCTGCAGTTCATTTGTTTATTTTCATGTCTGTAAACATTTCCATTTATTATTATTTATTTAAATTTCATTTATTGAATCAATTTTGAGAATTTTGTTGAACTTAATTTTATAAAGAAATTAATTTCGTAGCTAAATTAAATTGTAATAAACTAAAATTAATTTAATAGTGAAATTAAATTATAATAGAATGAAATTAATTTAATAGCCAAATTAAATTGCGATTAAATTAAGGGTGGATTTCCTAATTATTGATGTATTGTTTTCAGGAAATCTTTAGCTGCAGTGAGAGAAACTTACGTGCATTTTTCCCAGTGGACGTACTGTTCGAAAGGATAAAGATTTAACAAAGCCAAGACCTCACCACGGGTATTATTTGCCCAAAACGGAGCAACCACTTCTTCTTTTACTGGACAAGCGTTTCTGGAATTTCGAGATTCTTCTGTCAAGAAGTTATTGGAAAAATGGCAAATTTGCGAGAACCAAAATCAAGTGAGTATTGTTATTTAAAAAGAACATTTGGAGCCAAAAGAAAAGAATAATTTACGAGAAAGAGCAAGCTATTTTGAAAATGAAAAAAATAAAGCTAATAGTCAATTGTTCGTAAATGTTACTTTTCTTCTGACGTCCTATATTAATTTTATTGAAATGTCCTCTTCTATTTTCTTGTTATTTAAAATTTCACTTCGCAATTTTTTTGTTTGAAAATATGTTTCCGAATTCTGTGAAAAAAAGACTCACATTCCCTGGCCTTTGTAAACAGGTTGTTTTTGCTTGTCCTTGGCAACGTCCTGAAAAAGTTGTCCTTGCATATTAGAGCCATTATTCTTTGATTCGGAAGGACGATACTCAGGTCGAGGTCTGAACTCCTGGTGTTTTTCGGTTCCAGCTGCATCTTGATCAATATCCTCTACTTCAATTTCATCAACATCATCAATTCGATCAATGCTTCCCAAATTTGGGAACTTGGTCGTCGTTTCTTCTTCCTCTTCTTCTTCTTCTTCTTCTTTTTCATCTTCTTCAGAAATTTCTTCATTGGATTCCTCAATCGGGCCTGGAATCTCATTGATACTGAAATTTTGGATTTTGGCAATATCCGCCAAAGTGATCGGAGCCGAGGTTGAAAGAGTTTCGTTACTGTTTTCCTTATTTATGGAAGTAGAATTCAAGTCTGTTGAATTAGATGTTATATTTATAGCCTGTGTTGTTGGCATTGGGGTTGTGGAAATTTTATCACTCGTAGTTGTTGCCTTTGATGTTGTAGTTGAGCCAGAAGTTGAAAATGTTGTGGTTGGCTTTTCAGATGGATAAAAACTCGGTTTTTCTTCTATTTTAATAAACTTGACGGGCTTTTCATCATTTAATGATCTGCTGGTAAATCCTCGTCTTTCTAGCTCTTCATCCAGAATGCTAGGATATTTAGGATCATTATAGTCCCAATCTTCGTAATTAAAGCGTCTAAAATAGAAATAGTAGTGTTGAGTATAATAATTAAATCTTTAAAACAAAAGGGACACAGTTGAATGTTAAAAATAGTTTAGTATGTTATTTTAATTGCATTGTTATTGTTTTTATTTGCTTCATTTGATTTGTTGCATTTAATTTCTTTTTTTTTAATTTGTCTTATTATTTAATTTATTTTTTATTCAATTTGTCTGAGTTTGTTAGTTTATTCATTAAAAATACAAAACTTACCTCGACTTTTCGGGATATCTTGAATAATCGTATTCAACTTCGATTTCAATGTCATTCTTCTCGAATTCAGATTTTAAAATATTTATGTGTTTTTCATCCCCATACATTCTTTTCATAAGTCCTTGATTTTCTCTCACAAATCTTCGAACTGCGTGCCTGCAATTTTTTAAATAAATTTCAAAATTACATCCTCAATCTACATTTTAATTTTCTTTCGAAAATGATCGGGAATAGATGTTAAAAATTAGAATCAAGTTAAATTTAATAATTGAATCTTAAACATTTAAGGACTAAAATAAAAAATCGAAACTGAAATGTTTTGGAACAAAATTTGAAAATGATTAACCTATTTCAATTTAATTTTTATAAAGTGTAAAATAATAAAATTAAAGAAATTAAAATACAAAAAAAAATATTTTTTTAATATGCTTTTAATTATATTTTTAATATGCTTTTAAAAACATATTTCGTTGAAACCGTAATTGTAAAATAATGACATTTATTCAAGAGTTTCAAAAGACAAATTAGTAAAATCAATTACTTAAATATAATTTACTGTAAACAAATTTTGTTTTTATTTGTAAACCAAGTCAACATTTAATAGCAAATATTTAATTTGTAAAACTTATAATAACAACACTTTTATAAAAATTATTCACTCTGAAATTTATTCGATTCATTCTTGCAACAAATTTCCTCATTCGTTTTTGAGTGTTTTTGAGGTTATGTAACGATACAAAACCGTTAGTACAATTTAAATTAAAAAATTGATTGATCCATTGTTTCTGTCTTATTATTTTGCGCTTTTTAAATGGATACTTTTCCCAATACAAATAAAATTTGTTTAATTAATAAATAATCCAAAAATTAAACCAACATTTATGTCAGTTAATAATTATTAATTGATAAAAATAATGAAAAATAACATTTGGTAAAATAAATTAATTTTTAAATAACTTATTTAAAAAATGTATTTATTTATTTAAAAACTAAATCAATTAATTAATGTAATTATTTTATATTTTTTTGTATATACTAATTTATTGATTTTATTTGAAAATTTGAAAAATTTGAAATTTTTACCCTCAACCAATGGGGTAGCAGCATGAAATTGCTTGACTATGTTAGTCAAAATAGAAACTTTAAACATTTGATTTGTATTATTAATATAAGTTTGAATAAAAGGATTTTAACATTCTATTCTAATTAAACACTTTCTAGTCTTAAATTAGTAAAAATTGTAAAATACTTGAGAAAAAAATTAAGTTCTAAAAATAAAATAGAAAATAAATCAACATGATTTGACCACTCAGCCTTAGAAATCAAAATGGCCGACAGCACTGAATATTCAAAAAGTGGACTCCTTTCTTCTTCATTCATTTTAAAGTTTTTGTGTATTAAAACAATAAATATTTAATGAAAATGTAATAAATATACAATTGTGTTGCAATACTCAAAGAAAATATGGAAAATTCATGAAGTTAAGTACACCATGACTTAATTATAACTTATTTTTCTTCCACAAAAAAATTTCAAAGACTTCAACGTATATTCGTAATACATGAAATTTTAAAGTTTTTTCTTTGATTGAATTTGCTACCTAAACAAAATTAGCATGAAGGAAATTATATTTTTAACAAAAATAAACATTATTTAAACAGAATTGATCGAAATATTGTGGCATTATTTAAAATTAATTTCCATATATTCATAAATTTAAACGCAAAATTACTTTTGACATATTTTTTTTTTCACAGATAAATTTTAATAACTTTAGAATATATTCAAAGTGATAAAAATATTTAGCAAAAACAAACATTGTTTTTACAAAAATGATCATTTTTCTTAAAATTGTATTTTATAAACTTATTATTTATAAACTTATTAGTGAATAATTAGAAAATATAGTTGCAAAAACACAGAATTGACAAAAATGCAAAGAATCGATGAGAATTTAGAAGATTGGCAAGTAACTACTACAGAAGTTATGTAAATCAGAGATTCCTCCAAATTAAGACGACTTCTAAAATGTAAACTCCATTAAAGATTTCAATGGTAATTAGTGAGGCTTCGATGAATTTATATCGAATTCTTATAATGAGCTTAGTGTCGCTTCGACTTAGACTGATCGTCACTTTAGCTCGGAATTCAATGCATTCAAATATATTTAATATGATTCGTGAGTTCGGAATTCCGATGCATTTAGAAACTTCTACAGAGTTCTGTGTCACTTCTGCTGAATTCCAAGATATCTTTGTGTTTTCGAAGAATTGTATTCTCGGGTTTGTATAAAGTGTCAGTTTAACAGTTTTTGCATCTTTTGTAATTTCCTTGGCAATTTAAAATTAATTTTCATAATTGTAATGTTCATAATGTTCAGAGAAATGTCAATTTAGTATTTTATAAAAGTGTAGGAAAAATGCAGAATTAGCACAACATTTTATTTATTTTTTAAATAGTCATAAATTTATTTGCGATTTGACTTGATATATCTTTTCTTTAACAGGGAAATTGATTTTGTATAATAACTATTTTTTTAATCAATATTAATAATTATTTTTTAAAATTAATATTAATACATGTAATATTTTTTTCTGTTTAAGAATAATTTACAAACCATGGGTAGCTGTTGCCAGCGACTGTGCACCAGTTTTGTCGGCGAAAGTCGCAGGGAAGATTTTCAAATAAAATCCGAGCATTTCGAGAGTATGGTTTACTACAAGCAGAGGATGCATCGTATCCGAAAGTGCTTGGGCCACCTCCTCCAAACCCCTGACATCTTGCAAAATGCAGTCTGACTACCTGTAATCAAATTATTTTTATTTCTTATAATTTGCTTTCTCTTTTCTATCTCCTTTTTACTTGGGGTACTTTCTTCTCCTCATTAAAATATAAGCAAGGATCGATTTTTGATGGATGAAAAACCTTTTAAACTATTTCTCCGGTCAGGAAAATAATTGATAGGAATCTTTTTAATTTTACAACAAAAACTGATTATAAATTCGATTTTGGAAAATGGAAACGTTAGTCTTACCGTTTTTATTTAGATTGTGAAATTAAAATTGAATTCTAGTTTTGAAAAATGAATGTATATTAGAATTTAAAATGGAATTTGAAATATTAATTTAAATTAGATTTTTAAATTCTAACTTAAATTATATTTTTAAATTCTAACTTAAATTAGATTTTTAAACTCTAACTTAAATTAATTTTCTGAGAATCGAATTTTAATTAATGTTTACGCAATATAATTTAAATTGTCTAAATATTTTATAGTTACAAAAATATTCTAAATCATGATAGTATGTTTTATTTTGTAAACTATGGAAGTATATTCTAGTTAGATAATTAGAAAAGTACGATCTTTTTACAAATTACAATTAATTTAGAACGTTTTTCATCTAAAAGAAAAATTATAGATTAGAACAAGATAAGAGAAACATAGCTGTAATAGCTGATAATAACAGTGAATCTTTGTAATTTTAGTCGCGTTTAAAGAAATAACATTTAATTTTTGGAAAAAACGAAACATGCATTTCTGCATACTACAAGATATCACGATACCGTTAGACTCGTTTCTTCAATCTTGTCGATAAGGTTGATTTTCGAAGGAAATTGTCGATTGATTTGCAACGTGGAAATTAAATATAATTTTCGCCTCTGTATATACACTCAAAATGATTAAAAATCGCTATAAAGAGTCTAGTATTTTCTATTATTTATCAACATTTTTTATAGATTGCTACTATTTTATAATTTGCTACTTATTATTGATAATGGTGGTAAATTACCACAATAAAAGCATTTATTTGGTATTGAAACATTTTAATTGCAAATTTAGCTAAAAGTTTTGTTTCACTTTTGCTTTCATTAAATCGAAACGAGTAGAATTCTAATCTCTGTTATATTTTAAAAAAATTGCTTCATCACTTTAAAATTCAGTCTCATGAATTAATAAAAAATTGTCTTCATTAGGGTAATTGTTCTCAATCGAATCTTTCAATTGTATAGTATTCTATTTTAATGAATTAATAAATAATAGCATTATTCTTGATAACCGGTATTTTCTTATTTATAAATATTAATATTTTTACAGAATGACGAATCAAATGTAAATAGTATTTATCAAATTTGATTTCAAATCTCAAAGTTGACTTCAGGACTCGAAATTGATTTCAAAATTCAAAACTGATATTAGAACTAAACATTTATTTACATTTAAATTAAGAAGCTACGTGGAAAAAATCTGAAATACTAAAAGATTTGTAATTTTTTCAGGAACCTGGTTACTTCACAAATCACTGTCAACACAAGAAGAAGAAATGATGAGCCAGTTTTGATGATACACTCACCAAAAGAGTCAAGAGTGTATGAACCTTCATATCTCGGGGTGATCTTGAAGAAATTGGTTCTAGAAATTGAAAATGAAATCCTAGCGAATTGTCGAACTGAAGATCACTCTCGTCACTGGATCTGATTCTTCTGATTAAACCGGAAATGAAAATTTATTAGCAAGGGTGCAAAATGGATGCAGCTTCATGACAGCACCGTCGCGAGCCAGGGCGCTTTCATTACTGCCTCTGCCTATAATCGTCGAGTTTATAGCCATCAGAGGAAGTTCCTCAGAGGAAAAAGTGTACCCCGATCGTCCTCTGAAAATAGTCTGACCACACATTTTGCTTGGATCGAGTCAAGTGATGGCCAGAAAGAGAAGGAGACCTGCTCAGGAAAAAAGGAAAGGCCCAAGAGAGATAGAAAGAAGAAGAGAGAGCAGTTCACCACCAAGAGTTCAACTCGAGGAAGAAGAAAAGAGAGAGAGCTTCCAAGAGTAGGTCACTCTGTTGTACCGTTATAGAAGCGTTGCCATTGATCTGTGTCACGAGGCCCCCGTTCGCGTATTTACAAAAAACCCATGTGCGTCGTAGCCAAGTACATCCCAATCTTGGAAATCATTCTTCATATTCACACAAATTGCACTTTTACAACTCTACATTCTCTTCCAAGAAGATTCTCTTCTAAATAAATTTTTTGTACTCTTTCTAATCACATTTTTCAGAACCTTTTTCAACACACTTTTTAGGTACTATTTCTATTTATATTACTTATTGTATGTATATTATTTTTGATTTTGTTCACTTTATAAATCTACTTTCATTTTTATTAGCGTTTTTGAGCGTTTTATACAATTTCGCTTAATTTATATTCTACGTGTTTTTGTATATTTTTTAAGTCTTCGATTTTTTTTTCTTTGTAACTTGATACTACGAAATTAGATTACTATATATGTAAGAGTAAAAAGAATAAAGATATGCAAATACGAAGTGACAGTAATGTCACTTTCTCGTTGACTCATTCACCTTTTTACGATCCTCATTTCAGTGAAATTCATCAGGGATATTTAATTCAATAATAGTTGAAAATTCATTTTATTTAATATCAATTTTTTTACATTTTTAATTATTTAACATTTTTAATTCTATTTATTTTTTTATTTTTTTAAATTTTTAATTATTTTTCAAAAACACTTATTTTTTTGAATTATTTAATTTATAATAATTAGTAGTTCTTATTCATTAACAACAATCTTAATTTGAATTATTTTTAAAAAAAAACTATATTTTATAATTAAATTTACTTTTCCTCAGAAATTAGTAAGCTAAGTAATTTATTGTTTTTTCTATTTATAATTATAACAATTATTTCATCATTATCGTTATTTTTTAATTATTATCTTTAAACTGTGTTGTATATGTTAATTGATAATACTTTTTTATTTTTAAAATACTTTTTTGTAAAATTGAAAAATAAGGATTTATAAAATCGAAAAAAAATATTTTAAACGCCTATTTTATATAATTGTACATAATTATATTATACTTTAAATTGTTATTGCATTTAAATTTTATTTTATAATTTTAATTAACAAAAAAATTCAAATGTGCGCGCCTTTTTTTAAAAAAGTTACTGTAGCGCCGCCTATCGAATTTTAGTTAAAGCTTGTCTGAACATTAGAGTTTTGAAGTGAATAATAATATAGAAAATATATACCGGTAAATAGTTAATTAAAACCATTAAAATACGTTTATTGAGTTAAAATAATCAAAAGGAACCTTAAACTAGAAGTGTAACTTAAAATTATACTCCTTTCTTATGTTAACAAATAGTTTACGTCGTTTATATTTTGTTTGGAACACATAACCTCAACATTTTTAGAAACACGTTTTCAAATTTATAAAAAATAGTTCGCGAAACGATGAATCTGGAGAATAAAATAGTTCTGAGTTATTATGATTGTCTGCTGCGTCAATCAGATGTGAATTTACTAATAGGGACAAATTGGATAAACGACGCAATTATTGGATTTTATTTTGAATATTTGGGGAAGAATCTTGACTTTCCACATTCGGCGAAAATTTTATACGCAAGTCCTGAATTAACTCAGTTGTTAAAATTGACAGATTCTTCGGAAATATCAATTTTTCTCGATCCATTGGATGCCACTCAAAGAGATTTCATTTTCTTTCCCTTGAACGATTGTCGTCAAAGAAATTCTGCAGGAGGTTCTCACTGGAGTTTACTAGTATTTTCTAAACAAGAAGGTTCTTATTTTCATTTCGATTCTTCAAGAAAATTAAATGAAAATAACGCAAGAAAATTCGCAGAAAATCTCAGCAAATATTTAATTGGAAAAGAAGGAAAATTTGTGGAATCAAATTGCCCCCAACAAGAAAATAGTTACGATTGTGGAATTTTTGTTATGTGTGTTGCTGATATTTTAACAGAATATGTTTCAAATCATTCAAAAATTGAGGGTCACAGTTTGGCGAATGTGAAAAAAATTGTCTCCGAAAAAAGAAAAAGTTTAATAGAGTTGATAAATAGGTTCCAGAAAGAATAATTTTTTCTTAATTTCAAGTATGTGACATACGAATAAGCGTGGAAAACATTTAACCACATTATGGATTAAAATAATTTGTTTCTTTACACTCTCATAGCAAATTTCTTTAAATTAATAAATCAAATATTTAAAGACACGTTGATATTGACCATTTCAAATTTGTGTTTAGTTATTACTTGAGTTTAAGTGAAAGAGTCAATTCAGTTTAATTTATTTAGATTTTACGCAATATAAATTTTAAAAGAGGTATATAAGCATAACAGATTCAGTACAAATGTTAAACTTGTTTTTCAAACGTTTATTGTTGTCTAAAATATTAAAATATGCTTCCAATATTGAAAATTCGCAATGAAAATATAATTTTCCATTAGGAAAATTTAAAAATTTGAATTACCAACTGAGTGGTGTTAAAATTTTACAAGTGTTAATCAATAGAGGGCGTTAGTAACTTTATGAAGAAAATAGTGACATCTGATCTGACGTTTTTTGTAAAGTTGTATAATTTTACAATCTCTCGAGCAGCTGACTTCCTGATATAATCAGTCGTTTTTCATGATTCAGACAGATTCTCCCGTGATTTAAAAACTTTGCTCCAGTTTCTACTGTGAAGCTTGGAGATGTTTTGACTGCGTTTCAATACATGGTAAGTACCAATTTTATGTGTAATTGGTTGCAAAATTTTTAGCAATTTAGTAGTAATTTTTACTAATGTCATTTTTATTTTAAAAGCTACGTGGCAGTAATTGTGACGATAGTAAATTCTAATTTCAGAAATTTGGTTGTAACAAAATATAAAGAGCACGATCAATCTTGTAATTTGTAAACATATAAAAATTGTAGTTGAAATATAATGTAAATTATAATCTAAAATCTATAATTTTTCGTGTTTTAATAATAATTGTAAAGTTTAATTGTCCTTTTATCGTTTTGTCTTTTTTCGTTATGTGTTTATCATCATTAAATTTACGGCAGAATGTGAGGTTATTTTAATATTAAAGTAACCTCCAATTTTACTAAATTTTATATTTGAGATGTCAAAAGAAAATTAAAATGAGATTGTTTATTATTTCTTGAAAAGCTCTTGTTTATTCTTGTTATTTATTTTCATGTTACTCAATTATTTGTTTAAAAAGATTGCAATAAATTGTGTTATTTTTTTCAAAGTTACTATCTCAAAATAATATTTACTTCAATTTTCTGATATCTAAACTTTCAAATAATATATGTTTTTCTCCTATTTCATTGATTTTAAAAATTAAAATTCTGCAAGGAACATTTATATAAAAGCAATCGATATTCTGCATCGATTTGAGGAAAATGTTATTTACCAGTTTGTGTAAATAATATTTTGTAATGTTATCGCAATCAATCGTTTATATAAAAAAGTGTTTTAATATAAATTCTGAATTTTTTAATAATCAACAAATATTTCTCTTTTGGAAATTTATTTTTTTTACGTTTGAAGATTGCAATTATACTTTTTATCGACGTCTGTTGAAGATAAGAATTTTCAAATGCTATTTTTCCAAGGTTTCTAAAAGCATTTTATACTAATGCTTAAGAAATTTTAAGACTGATGTGCTATTTATAATTTCTTAGAAATTGAATTCAGGAAATTGAATTACCTAATTGTAAACAAATTATCAATTTATTTTTTCATTAAACTTGTTTCTAATTCCCAATGACAAACGATCCGCATTAAAAAGTAAATTACCACGATTCGGTCAATGATTTTAACTGCAAACTCAGCGAAAGGCACTTGCACGTGATTTCAAACGTATTGTAGAAAACTTACAAAAATAATCCAAGCAAAGTTTCGCTTTATATTTACTTTAATCTTTGAAAATTAATTCTTAGAACGAACGTTAAAAATTTGAATAAAATTGGAATTTTTCTATAGAACAGTTGTAATAAATAGCAAAATAAAAATAGAATATAGATTTCTTGTAGCATTGGTACAATAAAAATATTCTATTGATTATTAATTATCCTTTATTTATTAAACAAAAATTTATTACATTTTTATTTTTCCATTCTGCTTCTAGAATTGTTTTGGAAATTTCTTGAATTTCTTGAGTATAGAGATGAAACCTTAGGTTATAATAAATTATAAGCTGTAGTATCTCGGAGTAGAAATACAATAAATGAAATAGAAAACCGACCTGGGTTAAACCTGCAACTCCGAACATTGACTCTAAATGATCGATCAGTTCTTGACCTCTTATCTTACATTATGTCTCTTAACTGCATTTATTAACTTATAACTTCTACAGCAAATGAATATCATCTACAATGTTTCCAATGTTCGTTTGTTTTTAAATTTTTACTCCATATTTACTTAGCACTGGGGTTTTTATAATTAAAATTTGCTGAGAACATTTTTTTTGTATTATTACAATTTCTATTTTTTGAAACCTAATTAAAAAGATAAATTATTATTATTATTATTATTATTATTATTATTATTATTATTATTAAAAATAAATTCAAAAATATAAACGAAATTTTATTTTAAAATACATATTGAAATCTATTCATTGAAACTTTATTATTTTTAGTAAGAAATTTATTATTTATCTGCTTCTACAGGATTTGAAAGTGCAGATGAAAATCTAAACTTTTAGTAATCGATTACCTTTCCAGTCAATAAACTCGTAAAATTGGTTGTAAGATAAAAAATAATAAACAATATCTATTAATCATGACTCATTAGGAATTAGGCCGTAAATGAAAGTTTCTCGCTTCAAGGGCATTTTACAATATTTTAAGAAATCGTGATTTATTTTTTTTAATATTTAACTTTTACAATATTTTAAGAAATCGTGATTTATTTTTTTTAATATTTAACTTTTACAATATTTTAAGAAATCATGATTTGTTTTTTTTTAATATTTAACTTCATCTTTTACTTATAACATTTTTTAATTGTTTGCTTTATTTTATTTATTTATTGTTAATAAGAATAATCTCTAATTTTATTTTTTTAAAAACGCAGTGAAAAATTGCTAAAGTAGAAATTACGTATTCAGAGAGTTTATGAGAAAAGTTGCTCGTTAAATATAAAAATTGATCTATTTCTATATGAACTTCAATGAAAGAACCGTCGTTATGTAACGTTTCCTTTTCATGTTTTAAGATACCGTATCTTTCACATGCTAGTTAAGAATTAACTGTTATGAAAATCTAATGACGATTAACTGTATTTGGATGAAGATCTTGAGAATTTATAAAAAAAATTCTCTCATATACTTTGAAAGGTAAATTTCAAGACACTCAAAATTTAATCAAGTGGTCTATTTTTTTTTATCACAAAACATAAATTTGTTATCTGTCGAAAGATTTCTTCGTTCATTACTTTTGTCATAAAATTCTATTGACACATTTTTATAAATTTTTAAAGTTTTGTTTTCTGGTTTGAAAATATATTAAAACATTAAAATAAAATTTTAAAAATGCATTAATACGGTTCAATTGCTTTGTTGTAAAGGGAGTTCTGCTTTTTTAATTAGCAAACAAAACGAGTGTTTAATTAAATTATAATTTTCATACTAAATTAGTATATTTAGTCATTAGAGTATGTATTAGTAATTAGTATATTAGAGTAACCTTGAATTTAGGGATAAAAATGAATAATAAATTGAATTTTAATTTACAGATAGAATTGGTTGTAATTGTAATTTTTATTTTACAGGTAGAATGAGCTGGACGAGCAGAATGGCTCGACAAGGATCAGATTTGTCTCTGCATTCTTTATCCATGAATTCCGGAAATGTTCTCACGCCAACATCATCCAATGGCCATTCGACAAATTTTGCTTCCGGAAAGGAAACGGAAACAGGAAGAAGTCCTACCCTTTCGCCAACGGAATCGCGAATTCCCCGGCCTTCTCCGACGGCTTTACGACGTTCTGCAAGTTTACGATTGCGGGGAGAACGCGGAGCTCAACTAAGGTCGCCCATTGTCAGCTCAACAATTCATAATCATCAAATAAGAAACAATAGCAACCACATTTACAATTATCTTCCACAATCAAATCAACAGGATCTCTTTCCCATTATTAACGAAAATGGAGCTGCTTCCCCTCGAAGTCGATCTTCTGTGAGTTTTTACATTTTTATTTTTTTTTTTTAACAATTTCTTTCAATTTTCACATTCAGAGGAATCTTTTTTTTTAATTCAATACAGTCATTTTTATAGAAAAATATATTCTTTTAGTAGAAAGTAATTTTTTAATACAATAGAACTAATTTTTTGATTCAGTGAAAACTATTTCTTTTTATTTAGTAAAAACTATTTCTTTTTATTTAGGAAAAACTATTTCTTTTTATTTAGGAAAAAGTACTTTTTTTTATTTAGCAAGAACTAACAATTTGATTCAGAGGGAACAAAATTTTAATTCAATAGAAGGCAATGTTCACGAAAAACCCTTTAAATATTGTTATTGATATTCTAAATTATTTTGAATGCGATGGAAATGTTTAAGATTTAAATAGAATTTGGTTCATAACGGATTATTTACTTCGATTTAAAAAAGAATTGTATCAAGAGATACGATTAAAAGAACTAAATCAAATTAAACAATTAAACGTACAATCTTTTAAAATAAAAACTTGAACTCAGTCATTATCATCAACTTCATATTAATCAATGAATCGATAATTCAACAACAAAACCGTTTTTTTAAACTTTAAAATGCCTTTAAAATAACAAAACAAAAATTTAACAAACATTTCTGCCACAGCTTCAGTTTCTCGCTCCGACCTGATTCTTAAATTCCAAAACGACCCGAATCAAAGCGCAGGCAGAAAATGATCGATTTCCCAGGATCTAACTCTGCGGATACCTGTTGCAGAGCAATCGCAGATTTTTTTGTTTTTCCAACGAAAACCGAAATCTCTGTGAGAGATAATTTGGGAATACTCTTCCTTTGAATTGAGATTCTAAAATAGAAGGGATTTGTTAATCATGCAAAATTCCTTTTCCTGGGAGAAAGATCTTGACTTCCTTTGCTCCAATTTGAGAATTGCTTTTCGCGTTGGAAAAAGGAGAGGACTCCTGACCTTTACCAACGAACGCGTCGGCGCAGATTTCTATCATCGCACAATACACGTAGTTCCCTAACGTGAACAGTGTGTCGTCCTCGATTGTAATATCGTCCACGCGAGTCTCGCACGTCCAAGTTCCCAACCTGGGGCTCGTACCGTCCGTCCAAAACTCTCCAGAAACTGTCAAGTGCTTCAAATCCTCTTCATGGAAATACCTTCTTTCAGTGCTTTTTTCATTCGTCTAGTGTCGATATCGCATGGATTCACACGACGAAAGAAATTCTCGCAGTTGTCCTTCGGTAAGTTTTCCAGGATACGACAATGTTTTTCTTTTTTTTCTTCTTTTGTCCAAGTAACATCTGGAGATTTGATAGACTTCTTAGTTACATAAACATTTCCTTCATGTCACTGACTTGTAATTTTTAAGAGCTTTTCGAACTTTAAGGTCTTCTGGAAGCACGTTTTGCGTCTTAGAACAAACAGCTCTTTTAAGGGGAAAAAATAGAGAAAATTGATTTTTGCGAGAAATGGAGTTTTTGAAGAGTTTCTTGTTTCATTTGAAAATACAAAACAATAAAGCACTGATACAAAATTAATACAATAAAATGAAACAGAAAAAGTTAAATTCTTTGATAAAATATAATACAATTTTTCAACGTGATGTTATTTTCTGTTTTTTGTTTAATTTACATAGAATATTTTTGTTCTGAAATAAAGGTTAAAACTTCAGGTTTAATTTCATGATTATATTAAAAGTTTTTTTCTTTTTGTTTTGAAGGTTTGATACAGTAAAAACTATATTTTTATTTTTAGAAAAGTACAAAATACTGGAGCGATTTTTACATTTGAAAATAGGTCGTTCGTCTTAATTAATTGGTTTTACATAATTGATCTTCATTATAATTCTTAATATGCAGCGAATTCAACTTTTAAGTAAATTAAACTAGTAGGTGATGATTCATCCACAAAAAATTAGAGGTTTGAATTATTAATTACTACCGCTTAAACTATAATTTTGAAAAGTACTCCCCTAATTCTCCCTGATCTATATGATTAAAATCTATGTTCGTGACATCGAAGAACAAGTAGAAAATTTGTGGAAATTCGACTCATAAAATTTGTAAATAATTAAATTTATTATATATTCATTTATTTTCTAACAATATAAATAGGACAAACTACAAACTTTGGAGTTTATTCATTTATACGATTTTATTGTAATTAAAACTATTTTTAAAAACCCGATTAAATCTAATTTCCAAATTTCATTATCAAATGCAACCAAAAGTTCTTAAATTTTACTTTACTTTTATGTAAAATTACATAAATTAATGTACAAATTAAATAAACTGATGAATTAAACGCAAAATTGTTGTAAAATTCAAAAGAATAATTACGCTGAATTTTTTCATCAATAAAATAATTTTAAACAAAATCTACGTTTAAATGCAAATTGAAAACTTTTTATTTCAGAAACGTTTTAGAGATCATAATCTAAAGCTAGAAAATTGCTTTTGAAATGAAAAGTTTTAATTTCCATTTAAATGTAAATGTAAATTGTGTATTTTGTTAATGAAAACAATACTTTACCGGAGAAAATTATTTTAAAATTGATTTTTCTGTTTTGAATTCAAAAAAAAATCGGCAACTATTTTAGAATCAGAAACTAGTTTAATTAAATTCAGTATAAAAAACTAATCTTTTGAACCCAAAATCGACTTTATTAAACTCAATATCAGAAACTAATTTCATCAGGCTAAAAATAAAGTACTAATTTTGTTAAATTTAGTGCAGAGATCTATAATTTTTGAACAAGTTGACTATTTTCGTACGCAACTCTGCTTTAAATTTAAAAATTTATTTTGTAATCCAGTGCTGAGAATAAATAATTCATTATTTATTTATTAACTAATTTAAATATAGAGAATGAAATAGAAGTTAATTTTGTTAATTTTGAGTAGTATTGATCTAAATGATATAAAATTACTATCTAATGAAATGAAGAGTTGATACGATCGATGCTAGCAAATATGTGTTTGTCTCTTTTATACACGTAATATATGTTTCCTTTTATTCATTCAGAGTTTATCACTGACGCCGGCAAGGCCGCGGCCAATCCACACAACCTCGAGTTGTGTTGTTGGGTTCGACGACAGCGACGTCGACAGTGTAAAAAGCTACGGCAGTGCTTGCAGCACAGCCAGTGCCTGCGATCATGCAAGCTTTGCCCTCAACGGCACCACCTGGTCAGGTCGGTCACGAAAATATGTCGTCCACTGCACAAATCACAGCGGCGACACTGAGCAATACCTCACACCAACTCAAAGAGCAGCCAGGCAAATTCGAAAATTCCAGGTGAAAAGCTCAATTCTTTTACTAAAACAAAGACAATTGTTTTAAAAGTCAACAACTATTTAAACAAAATAAAGATCATTTCAAGTTATCCTTGACAAAATTTTAAAAGAATTGTAGTATTTGTATTTATTGTTGTATACGTTATTGTATATATTGTTGTATACGTTATTGTATTTTTTGTTGTACCTTTATTATCCTATTTTTATTTTTATACCGTATTGTTGTCTAATTTTGTAAATCTCCAATTGAAATGTTAAAAAATTTGGTATAAGTTTTTCTTTCGGACTATGAAAATCGATTGTTTAGATTTTAAACCAAAAGTTATAAGATTATTTCCTGTTTTGCAGACTCTTTTGAAAGAAGCGAGAAAAGAAATAGAAGAGAAGAATCATGAGATTCTGAGGTTAACGAAAGAGGTGGTGGAGCTGCGACTTTACAAGGCATCTTTGAACAGTCCGGAAGAGAAGACTGATAGCAGTGATGCGCCGACAATTCGAGAGAATGATCCCTTTTCTCCTCAGTCGCCTACGAAAGATCTTCCAGATACAGGATTCGAAACTGCAACGAGTCCAGGAAGTCCGGAGAAACAAGTACCCGAAGTCCCGTCGTCTTTAGCGGATTCTGGACACTTTGAAGATAGTTCCATTCACTCAAAAGAATCTGTCTTTCTGCCTGGAGCTGCTGTTGTCAATACTAGCATCACTTCTACGACTAGCAGCGGTTTGCAGCTTGAAACTTCACATAATGCCACTTTCACCTCGATCGCCGAGATCCCCGATTTGGATGAAGAAAGGAGGAAGTTAGTCGATCATTACGAGAGCAGAATTGAGGAAATGCACCGTAGACATGTAGACGAACTTCAGGAATTGAAGGAAAAACATAATGATAAGGTGATTAAAGAATTTTCGTGGATTTTGTTGCAGTCTAATAGTTAAATTTTGAAACGACTGTTTAAATATGCCAAGATTTCTAATTTTGTACAAACTAATTTTTATGATTCTGAAATACATCTAAATTTCATTTTTTTTTTTTATATTTGAATACTTTGACTTTGAATTTGTAGTGGTTTAATTTTACGGTATATTTCTATGTCAATAAATTGTTTTTGCATGTTGGTTGGGTAAATTTTAAATATTATAATTGATATTTTTAAGGTCGAAAGTTTGTTGAGTCAACTGGCTGAAGTAAGCACTCGATATTGCGAGATTCGTCCGTCCTTGGACACAGCTGAAATTCGAGTTCGAGAATTAGAAACGGAATTGGAAGCTGTAAAGTCTGAACTTGCGGAGCAGAAAGCTCTAGTAAGTGACCAAGAAGAGAGAAATAAACAAATGTACCTGAAAATGTTTGCCAAAGGTCAGGAAGCTGCTCGGATTGAACAAACTGATCAGGTAACTATTTTCTATCGAATAGTGTGGAAATATAATTTTGATTGAGACATTAAATATTAAAAATTTCGGTGGTACGAGAATTGAATATAACATTAATTTTACTAGAACAAAGGATGTTAAAAAAATAAGCCCTAAGCATTTTGTAGTTCTTTTGAGTAAGACAATAACTGATTCTTGACCTGAATTTTATAGATTCTCGAGCACGCCCATGAAACGCCGCCGAAAGTCACAGTTGCCGAACTTCTTCAACAACTTACAGTCACGCAAGCTGAATTAGAAAATATTAAGGTCAGTATCCTTATCAGACTTCCGAATTTGTTCATCTAAACACAAAATCATTTTAAATAACTTTATTCAGTTTTTAACATCAATTTCAGTTTCAATGTAATTAAAAACAAAATTGCCATTTTCAGTTTAATTATAATCAATAAATCTCAAATGTAGGTTGTAAATTCAAACATTCAGGACGTTTTTAAAATGAGTTTAAAAGAGTATTTAAAAATATAAAAATAATTTTGAATCAGTTTTTTTACATGAATTTCCGTGGTGATAATAACGCAAACAATTTTTTGAAACAATTAAATTTGAAGTACCTACTTTGTGTGGATTTAAGATTTGATGCACACTTGGGGTAAACTTTTGTTGATTATTTCATGCTTATATTGTCTTACCTGTCCTTGGGTCTTAGATTTTAAGTAGGATTTTTGTTATTGAGTTTGAATCTTCAAGGTCATAGACCCAATTCTTTTGTTATGTTTCGAAATAATCAGTTCTTCTTAATTTTCGTGTTTTCAAACAAATTTTGCATTTTTTTATTCGTTTATTTATTCTTCAAGTAATTAGTTTATTTAATCACGATATTTTTAACGAGTTCAATATTTTGACGTATTTATTTCAAGTATTTCGGTATTTTACTTGTTTTTCTTTACGTTTAAGGTTTTACCTTGAGTTTAGCCATAAAATTTGTTTTGCTTATTGCTATTATCATCATCATTATAATTTCTGAGAAATTCCTTAAATAGAAGTATTTCAAAATATTTTTAATTAAGTCTTACACCTCGAAGATTTTATATCACTCTGGAATTGTTTTTCTTTTTCCCTAAAAGTAATTAATTTTGTTGGCTCAATTGCATAAGAATTCTCACGTTCAACTTTTAAAAACTAACATCATTAAAATGTCCATACTAAATCTTGCTTTCTTGAAAATTTCTCGTGATTGTGTTGATTGCTTCTCACAGTTTCGCATCCCTTGTGTAATGTTTCACTAACACTTTATAATCACTTAACTCACTGTTTTGTACTAACGAAGCTACTGTTTTTTGCCCGCTGCTCACATTTCAGGAAACTTTTTACTCGTCTGAACCGAGTTGTTCAGCAGAACGTAGTCCCTGTTTATTAAGTGCTCAGGAGGCTGTTTCTCTCTGGGTCCTTGGCACTCGTAAGGTAACTGTCTTGCAAAAATTGCTCAATGTTGGTTTATTTTGCATCTCATCACGCAGTGCACCCTTCTTTATCAACACTTGCCTTTTTCACATGTCATTCGTTATTTATCTCACAAAATAAATAAAATAAATAATAAATTACATTTATTTTACAATTCTTTATAGAATAAATAATTCGTCTTCCTTTCAGAAGACACGATTAATTTTTGTTTTAGAAAAAATGGATTTGATTTTTTTGTTTTTTTGAAGAAAGAACTTATCTTTTTTTATATTTATTTATATTTGTATTTTTTTATATCTTATTTTTAGAAGAACTTATTTTTAGGTCTTCTTTTTGGAAGAAAGAATTTATCTTCTAAAAAGAGAATAAATATTATAGACAGTTTATCTTCTTTATAGAAGATGATTTCTTTTTTATGACATTTTCTCTGGTATTTGCAGGTATTTGATTCAGAGAAAAAGATTGACTGAAGTGAGATTTTTAAAACAACCAATGAATTATTAATTATCAATTGCATAATGTTGAATTAGTTGATTTGATAAAATTAAAGTATGGAATGAAAGTTAAGCATTTAATAAAAGTAATTACATATAATAATCTTAATTCTGTCTGTCCACACCTGAAGTTGGTCGTTTTTACTTTCAATTATTTTACGAAAGATTCTAATATTTTATTGTATTA